>MOOZ01000843.1:144520-154946 GCA_002930495.1 Cecropterus lyciades
CCCCTTCTCCTTACATATACTCATGGTCCTAGTATTTGTTTACATTTAAAAATGTTAACGCCACACAACGGCTAATGGATCATTTCGCATCGCGTATTCACGATTATGATAAGGTCTTATGATCCGATGTTGACGTTGGCCGTCTCTAAATAGATCTATTCCACTTTACTTACCTGCCTGCAACCGTTTTTGACCCACTCCTCCACGCTTCAAATAAAGCGTATTGAGGTAAAATATATAATTATATTGACGCCAGATATACATAAAAACAATAACAATAATCTTAAAATGATTTCATAGATTAGAAGATTAGACATATTAGTTTTTAGTTAAATTCAATATCTACAAAATAAGAAACTAGTATCTATCTTATTTAAAAGTTAGGTTTTTTTTTATTTTATTTTTTTTACCCTGGTGACTTTTTCATTTTTTAAGATACAATAAGATTGCTTTGGTATGAATAATTAAGTAATTATTCAAATGAAGAATGAGAATGAGAATTTTTACTTGAAAAAATTAAACAATTCTTTATGATCTTTTTTAATGAATGAAGTTAAAATAAAAAAGAAACATTATAATTTCATAAACCACGGTGTAGTTAGCGCAGCAAATTTTCAATTCTAAGCCTCTTATAGATAAAACTGTATCTTTAACTTAAAATTGATGAATTTTGAATTTTTCAGTTATTTATGCTATACAAAAAGTATGTCGTTTAGGTAAGGAGGAGCTCGGCGAGGTGTCGCTATGCGAGATGGTATTCCGGACCAACTGGTTGCTGGTGGTACGTGCGCGGCGACCCTGCTCCCTCATGCTGCTCGATGATCAGCAACGCGCCTTCAGAGCCGAGGTGCTGTTCAAGTCACCCATCCGAGCACTGCGGGCTAGGCGAGACAAGTGAGTGTAATTGTACCTATATATAGTACTAACAACGTACTCGTGCTTCAATATGGGACATAAATAGTCGCCATCTTTAAATAGTGCAAGATATCGAAATGAAAAGTAGCCTATAAGTTGACCAGGTAAGAAGCTACATCCATGCATAATTTCATGTAAATAGGACGAGTGGTTCTTGCGTGATTCAGTTACAAACAGACGCACACCATCTCATTTTTATATATTAGTAAAAATATAGATTAGTTAATACGTTATTTTTTTGTAATATTAAAGTTAAGAGCATGCAGCGACTGATGGCAAGTGGTGCCGGCCTTAGACATCTGTAATCATCCCCAGATAAGATCAGAATCTTACTTGCAGTGGTCCACAGATGCGTTGGTACCCCTTATTAGGTACTAATATAGACGATTAAGTGAGCCGGTAACCACACTCATGTACCCTAACGCGAGAACTGCTAAAGGTAGAGGTGGCAGTGGTACCTCCCAGACGAACAGTCGTTCTATCGCCTGGCAAATATATAGTGCGTCTATATACCTATTTGTTTATTCAAGGTGGCGCAAAAGTCATCAACCTAAATGTCAGTACTGCTTTAACATTTCTGAAGTAAACAGGTATAAATTACTAAGCAATGAATCGCTATTCTCGTTAAGAATACATTTCCAGGTCGCGAAAACCAAAACGAGAAATTGAAATGATTTAGACTGGCCGGCAAGATCGCCCAATTTAACCGTTCTAGACTTCTTTTGTGGTGTTTATTGAAACACGAGTCTATCACAACAATCCTTCGACTCTTAAAGCCTTAAACAGAATATCCATCTGGAATGTAGGACTCTATCGCCGGAAGTTCTGGTGGTCATAGAAAATGCCATAAATAGGGCCCGTATTTTCATCAATTTTGGCAGCGACCACTTGGCCTATGTTTCTTTTTACCCGACTGCGTCAGAAGGGGGGTAATGTTTTTGAATTGTATGTATGTTTGTTTGTATGTATGTTCAATTTTTTTGGCACGCGCTACAACCCAAACGGATACACAGATTGAGACGTATGACATATTATGATTAGTTTATGACAGTTTGCAGAGTGACATAGGCTATATATTTTTTAAAAATAGCGCCTTCAATTAGTTGCAAGGGGGAGGGGGGTACATTTTTACTATCACGACAATATGGGTATCAAATGAAAGCTAGTAAATAGTACTATTATAACTAGTAACATTGTTAAAAACGTTAAAACGAAAAACCTGACTGCTTAAAAAAGTTTTTTTTGTTCATAATGATACAATGATGTATATTTAATTCAACGCTTATATGAGTTTTTGTCAAAATAGTCAAGTAAAAGTATTACAGTATATATATTTTTGGACTGGGCTATTTACTAGCTTTCATTTGATACCCATATTGTCGTAATAGTAAAAAAGTTGTCCCTCCTTCCCCCTTTTTCCTCTATTTCCAGGCGCCAATTTTTTAAATTATATAGCATATGTCACTCTCCAAACTGAGACGATTCTAATGATATGTCATACGTTACAATCCGTCAAGCCGTTTGGACTGTAGCGTGTGCCAAAGAAATGGAGATACATAAAAACAAGCAAACATACATATATATGTGCACACATCATAAACGCTCGAAAAACATTACCCTCCTTCTGACGCAGTCGGTAAAGAACTATATATTGTGAAACTTTTAGCGTTTTAAGCAGTCGGGTTTTTGTTTTAATATTTTAAACTAGTTCTACTTAATGAACAAATTGCATACATCAAATAAACGCAATCTAAAAGTAAAAGTAAAGTTATTTATCTTTTGCGTTACCTATATAATGTTAGCAGTGAGTAGGTTTAACAAGCTTAAACTCTTTTGAAGAGTTTCACGATCTTTATGTTCACAATATAAACGTCAGACACACAGGCGATATTTCCAACGAAACAATGTCAACATTTATCAACATAATCTAGGAATTTCCGTCACGTGTCCATTTATTGCGATTTAAAATTAAAACGTAATACGCCAAATCTTAACGCACAATTACTCCAACACGCTTCAGAAATAATTAGCCGACTACGTCAGGAGGACGGTAATGTTTTTCGAGCGTATGTATGTATTTTTGTGTGCATGTATGTTAATTTCATAAGCACGCGCTACAGTCCAAATGGTTTGACGGATTGTGACGTATAACATATCATTAGAATCGCTTTAGTTTTCAGAGTGACATGGCTGTATAATTTTTAAAAACGTCGCCTTCAAATAGGTACAAAGGGGGGAGGGACATTTTCATTATGTGATAGCTAGTGTATAGACCATTCTAAATATATATAATATATTACGATATTTTTACTTTTTTTATAATATGAATAATAGCAAACGAGCATGCAGCCCACCTGATGGTAAGTGGCTACTGCCGCCCATGGACATCTGTAATCAACACTAGGTAAGATCAAATCCCACCTATGGTTAGCCACAGATGCGTTGCTACCCCTGAGGATTAAGATGGAATGCCTCGGAAAAGTATGTCTCCCTTACCACACCCTTCAGACCAGAACACAACAGCGCACAAAGAGTTCTACCACCTTCGAAGTATAGTATCGATAGTAGTTGTGAAGGTGGTAGAACTCTTTGCGGTTCGACTCCGGAAGCACCACCGCCATACCTATTTCTGCCTAATAACGGCAGTTTTATGCGCTATTGTGTTCTGGTCTGAAGGGTGTGGTAAGGGAGACATACTTTTCCGAGGCATTTCATCTTAGTCCTCAGGGGTAGCAACGTATCTGTGGCTAACCTTAGGTGAGACTTTGATCTTACTTAGGGTTGATTACGGGTGGCCATAGACGGCAGTGGCCACTTACCATCAGGTAGGCTGCATACTCGTTTGCTACTTCCAAACTATAAAAAAATGACGAAAAGTCATATAAAGCGTTAAATTAAATATATCATTATTAACAAAAAAAAAACGTTAAAAGCAGTCTTGTTTTCATATTCGTTTTTAATATTTTTAACATATGCTACTAGTTTGAAATAAGTACTCACATATCAAGGCATGATTAATTGTAATAACATGCAAAAACGCGTATAGGTCAATGCTCATTGTTTGCAAAACAGGTTAGGTCTTCAGTGAGTCATGGCTTAGTTTCGTATGTTTAATGAGTAAGTTAGCTTTTTGTAGTAACGCAAAGACTCCAAAGCAAGTGTTTCACATTGTTCGGATGTAATCAGCAGTGTTGATCGTAACTGTTCTGGTTAGGGGATAGGGGAGACGCTAATAAGAGGCGTTGCAAGTAAGCCCTCAAAGATAGCAACGCATCTATAAGTCTTTTTTTTGTAATATTGAAGTAGCGAACAAGCATGCAATCCACTGACAGTAAGTGTCGCCCATGGACATCTGCAAGAAACTTCATATAGAACAGGGTTTCTTTCTGAAGTCGATCACGGATGTTTTGCTACTCCCGAGGGCTGATAGTCGCCTCATATATGAGTGAGCCGGCAACTACACCCTTCCAACGAAACGCAAGAACTGCTTCCTTAATTTACTCCCAACGTAATGATCGTTTTAGGGAAATGTAATTAATTAACTCGTATCTACTATGGGCTCTCATGTCCATAACCGGTAGATTTACCATCAATTAGACTGCATGCTTGTTTGTTCTTTTTATAGATTGAAGGAGTAAACAATTGAAGTGAAATGCAGCATGCATTTCACTTGACGGGTACAATGCACATGGGCGGGGCATCATTAAGTAAATTCACGGATGCGTTGCTAATCCCGGAGATTAAGATGGGCATATATAAATGAGCCAGCAACCAAACTCCAGCGAAACGCAGAACTGTTTCAAGCTAGAAATATATGTGAGGATCCCGGTCGAACTACACTGGTTCTATTTATTACCTGTGATATCTATTTTATAAAAATGTGTTTAAAACAAGTAGGTAAACTAGTGATTAACGGCCACTACTCGCTAAGACCTAAGAATAAAATATGTTATCGACAAACCGAAGTCAATAAATGTTTTTACAGGTTTTTATGACTAATTAACATGAGTAATAAAATGTAGATATTAAATAAAATCTCGACGGTAAATTGTAATGTCATGCTGTGTGACGTCATTCTAAACATAATAATTTTGATTATTACTAGCTGACCCGTGCCCTCTTCGAAGGGCATTTAAAATTGGCAATAAAATAATATTGCGACTATAAATTAGGATATAGGCTGTCCTATTTTTCAAGTTGGATTAAACTGCACACAGTGTGCAAATTTGATAGAAATCGGTTCAGTAGTTTAGGAGTCCATAGCGGACAAACAACGCGACACGTAATTTATATATTACGACATTTAATTTATATACACTTTAATTTTTTTTTTATTTTTTGCCTTGTCTTGGCACCTTCAAGCCTATTAGTAATTCGCGGCCATCTTTTCGTATGAACTCAGTGATAATTAATTATTTTTATCAAGATGTATGTATGGGCTTTTGAAAAAACTGTCCTTATCATGTTAAAATGAAAAGTTGAAAATATGTAACGCTCCGACGACGAGTTGAGTAGACATTTCCATACAAAAAAAAAACACATTTTCAATTAAAATTAAATTTATGCTTAATGTGAACGTTTCCAAATTAAATCATGGGGTCAATTTCGCCACTCCCATTGACCTTTTGTAGCTAAGTCATATTATAAGAAGTTTAGGTTTTAAACAATTAAAATTTAAATGAGAGTGCGGGGCAAGTGTGTACGCCAGAATCGTCACACAATGGATANNAAAACGGCTATTGCCAAAGAGAGAGGCCTAGGAAATCGGGGCAATACTCGAAAAATTGAATTTGTGGTTCTGTAGTATAGAAAGTAGCAGTGGCATTTGGGAAAGACGTTATTCCCAGAAGTGGGACAACGTAGAAACAACAAAAGTTAATTAAGTTAGTGTACTGTAGTGTAAGAAGAAATTAAAACAAAATTAGCGTAGAAAACTTACAGTAAATACTATCCAAATAACTTACGTCATTACTTAGTCTATTCTAACGATTAATTGCGGCTCTCTCCCCTCGTACCATGGTATTGAGAAGTCTATTTCGGCACTCGCTAGCTCTATGCAATAATTCGGTTGACCCAATATCATTTCTTCGCTAAACAAACCTAAAAATACGGACGGAAAGAAGGACGGCGGCCTTTGATATTCCACTGAGATTACCGATGTAGCAAACTAATTCTTTTTTATAATATTGAAGTAGTGTGTATTCGTCTTTGTGTGTCCATGGCACCCTCATTCATATGTCTGCCTGGCCGGGGATCGAACTCGGGATCCACTGCGTGTCAGTCCGATATGGTGACCGCTCCACCACGTGGGTCGTCATCTGTATACTGCTGTTGATCTGAAAAGGCTGATGAATGAATGGGACTGTAACGTATTTAGCTACTTTGTTTATCCTATACCTATGTCATTGATAACTATTATCTATACGTGCGCATTAGTAGTTAATAGTGTTTACAAAATCACGTAATATTTATAAAATAGGTATATAATTAATGCCCATTCGATCGAATTGCTTTACGTGTCGTGAATGGGCGGGTTTGCGAGTTAATCCTTTATCAATCTTAACGATTCGAATTAATAGTTCACGGCTTTGTTATTAAAGTCAAGATTAAATATCCGGTGTTCATCTATACTAATATTATAAAGCTGAAGAGTTTGTTTGTTTGTTTGAACGCGCTAATCTCAGGAACTACTGGTCCGATTTGAATAATTCTTTCGGTGTTAGATAGCCCATTTATCGAGGAAGGCTATGGGCTATATATCATCACGCTAAGACCAACAGGAGCGGAGCAGCAATGAAGAATGTTTCAAAATCGGGATTCTTTTTCTAATGAGAGCTTCCGCTGCATGCATAATGTTTATATATGTCACGTTACATTTCTTTTTAACGCGGGTGAAACCGCGAGCTCATCTAGTTATAGATAACATTAGATTTACGATTCGATAGACTTAATTATGTCTGAGGTACATTAAAAGGATACGTGTTGATGGGATGTAAAGTATACAAATTATTTTTAATGAAAGTAATTAGATAAATAAATATAGATAACTAGCTTATTCCCGCGGCTCCTCCTCCTTCGATCTACCCTATGTGTTAACCCAGGTCGTAGACTTTTTCATTTTTTCATAGTATGGAAGTAGCAACGAGCCTGCAGTCCACCTGATGGTAAGTGGCTACTACCGCCCATGGACATGTGTAATCAACCCTAGGTAAGATCAAAGCCTCACCTGAGGTTAACTGATACGTTGCTACCCCTGATCACTAAAATGGAATGCCTCTGAAAAGTATGTCTCCCTTACCACACCCTTCAGACCAAAACACTACAGCGCATAACACTGTTGTTATTAGGCAGAAATAGGTGTGGCTATCTGTATGCCAAATTTAAATCAAATCGGACTAGTAGTTTTTGCGTGAGAGAGTAACAAACACACATACATGCTCACAAACTTCCGCCTTTATAATATTAGTAAGAAGTAAGACTGTATTTTTATCATCCTATAAAACTGGCAAGTAGCGATAATTAATAAAAAGTAAGTAAAAAAGTCTTTATAATATTTCGAAAAAATTGTATATTTATTCCATTAAAATATTCGCAAACAATGCGCCAAAATTATTTATTCTCAATTAGTTATCTTAAATTTGGGGAGGAACCCCCGAATTGGCAACACTGGCTCAGAAATGTCCTAGGAATAGAATGTCGAAGGAGAAGAGTAAGAAATCAATTAGAGATATTTATTGGAGGACTATCGGTAGTGCGTTAAGATATTCAAGTATATTAACTTAAGTTATAAGTGCATAAAGAGTAGTATGTGTAAAGCATTTAATACATCAAACAAAGGCTCTTTAATATTCAGGTCATGAGCGATATATCCTTGGCATACACCTAACTCTGGTTCCGTATTAGATATATAAAGAATAGCTGTTGTCTAAGCTTGTCTAGATACGATTACTACTAGTAGTCAATACATTAAAATAAAATACATATAAAATATATGCTATGCTATTATTTGAATTATGATACATATATAATTGTATACTTTTTTAATTTTTTTATTAATGAACTATCGTAATGATTCTGAGGATGATTTGTTTAGATGTCTTATAAATGAAAACTTAAAAAAAATCTCTTCGAAGTAACAAACGATCATGTAGTCCATGTTACCGTTTGATACCGATATTGTCTTGATAATTAAAAGCAATCCCTAAGTCTATATTTCACTATAAACTGTCGCCATTTTTAAAAATACGTAGCTTATGCCACTCTGCAAACATAAACAATTCCAATGATATGTCGTATGTCACAATTCGTCAAGCCGTTTGTGCTGTAACGCGTGCCAAAGAAATGGACATACATACACACAAATACAAACACACATACATAGGCTCGAATAACATCACCTTTCCTTTCTTTCCTCTGTCGCAGTCGGGTGAAAACAAAAGCATTGTTTCCAGAGTGGCGGTGGTGCTGACGTCATCAGTCCAGGTGCTGTCGTTGCCCTCGCTTGGCCGCGTGGCCCTGCTCCGGGTGCCGGCGACATCCAGGCCTCTCTGCGCGCTCGCCACCGACCCCAGCGCGCCGCAGTTGTTAGCTGCGCCTGCGCATCGACGTGGCTCGTTGCAACTACTTGTAAGTGTGGAATTACTGGACAGTAGTAGGATAGGATAGTAGATATGTGTGTTTCTTAAATAGGTTGATAACGTTGGAGGTCTTCAGAAAGTTGTAGTATGGTACATTACCTAGAAATAATTGAATATAAAGTAAGATTGTAAAAATAACTTCGAAAACCCCTATTATTGATTACTTGTATAGAAGATAAAATAAAATATAATACAATGTTATGGGACATATCATAGTGCATAGAGCTAGTAGACAACTGATACAAAGAAATTTTCAGATTTCGTTATCGTCGTTTGTTAGGTCTTTTTTAATAAAATTGTAGAGCAAATTTCAGCTTTGCATAAAAAGTTAAAAAAATGTACTAGAAATGGTTTATACCAATAAGATAATAATGAAATTATTACATGGTGCTAATCTTCTTCTAATAAGACAATCGAATTAATTTGTTTTAAGCAGGTAGTCGACAAACATTTTTTATATCTAAAAAGGTTTATCATCAATTTTTTTTTTTTTGAGAAAATAAATATTGTTTAATTAATAAGTATTAAAAACGTTAATTTCGTAATTATAATTCCAGGATGTATCCAGAGCGGTGAAAGGGGCGCAGTCGAGTTCCCCAGCTGTGGTCGGTTGCCACCAAACGGACCTGGTGTGTTTGAGCCTATCCGCTAACGGGGCGAAGTTGGCCACCGCTTCCGAACGGGGTACCATCATCCGCATCTGGGACACCATGAGCAAACAGATGCTGCATGAGCTGAGACGAGGGTCGGATTACGCTGATGTTTACTGGTGAGAGAACTTCCTCATCATTAATACTATTATGTTATAAGTAGTGTCCAACCGAAGGTCGATTTTAGGCCGAAGCCGATTGTTTGGCTATGGACACAACCTTTAGCCAAAGCCAAAGTCAGAAACATAAGAAATTAAGTTGTAAATTGTCTAAAACTGCTTTTTTTACCGATTTTTATTTTTGTAAATGAGGGTCATGTTGATTGGATATAAAAAAGCTTCCAGAGCCTATTAAAATTTATTTGCAACTTTTCTAAAATAATCAAAGTTCACATAATGTGAATTTCACGCGACACAAGCCCACGATGGAGTTTTCGGTCACCCATTCGCTTCACCATCTCTATCGCAGTATCGTGTATTCGTTATAGTTCTATTAATTTAGGCACTTGCTAGAACCTTCGACATCGGCCAAAATTTTGGCCGAAGTCAAAAATTACGCCGAATGTATTTTTTTTTGCCGAAGGTGGCCGAAGCCGATACTACGGTCGGACACTAACTTTAATACAGTACAGCGTCGAAAATCCTAACCAATTGGGACCGTAGGTATTTCGGATTACCGAATTGTTCTGATTTTCGAACATAACCAAGAAAAAAAGCTTAGATCCATTATCTATACTAATATTATAAAGCTGAAGAGTTTGTTTGCTTGAACGCGCTAATCTCAGGAACTACTGGTCCGATTTGAAAAATTCTTTCGGTGTTAGATAGCCCATTTATGGAGGAAGGCTATATATCATCGTCGAAACTTACGTGGGTGAATCCGCGGGGAGCAGCTAGTTAAGCATATAGGACACCAGAACAACTGTAATGATACTAGGTGAACTGCATATTTATTTTCTAGTTTTATAGTATAAAAAAAGTAATGAACATTCTTCCAATGATCTTAATCAACCGATTTAGTTTCATTTGATAGATATTACGAGCAGTAGTGTTATAAATAAAAATCTGAAAAAAAATATGCTTATGGTTCGATTATACTTATTCGAGGCATTCTAACTTAGTCCTCAACAATTTAACTTCAACTTTAATATTCACGTCATGAGCGATATATCCTTGGAGTACACCTAACTATGTTTCTTGAAAAAATGCCTATAGTTCGATTATA
>MOOZ01000845.1:38145-52967 GCA_002930495.1 Cecropterus lyciades
TCTGGGTGTTTGTGTATTCGTCATTGTGTGTCCATGGCACCCACGACACAGGAGAAAATCCTACTGTGGGGCTATGAGTGTAGAAAGCGTGTGTGTGTGTTTTTTGATATGTACACTTCCATTCATTTATATCAATCCCAATCCAATAGCAAGGTGGAACGATGATTGAACCGAGGAGGTATCATCACTACACCTATTTCTAATGTGAAGGTGTCCAAGCTTAGGTAGAAACGTGTAGTTGCCGGCTCACTTTATATGAACCGACCTTTTTAGACCTCAGGAGGAAGGCATACGATGTCTATGGGCGGCATACGACATCACGTGGACTGTATATTTGTTTATAACAATGTTATAAAAACATTGATGTATCAAATGCAGTCCTATAACCTCTAAACAAGATGACAATTAACGTAGAGGGGAAGCGATTAATCAATTTATCAATCCAATTACCACTCAGTAGTCCTTATTTACATCGTGATAGCGACGTTAAGGTTTTTTCTAAGAGCTATCTTGATATGTGGTCATCACGTAATCTCTCACGTAGAAATTTTATCATAACTCTATTCTCATCAAATGACATAGCTTGCTATTATCAATTCAACAAGGAATGAGCTTAACACTGGAATCACTGTTGAACGAATACCTACCAGTTTGTATCGCTTGTTAAATAAGCGAATTAAAGTCACCTTTACAGCTCATTGAAACTTATAGTTAATTATGATTACTAAAATTTATTATTTCTTTTATTGTTTTTTATGCGCTATTTACACAACATAATCATCTCTTTACGCTTGAAGATCAGTCATAAACTTTATCTCTCATTTGTGCTCCGGGCGTAAAAGACAAAACGTCTAGAATTTTTTGTATTCTCGATAAAAAGGTCTGGAACAGTCACTCACCTCTTAAAGTGGCTCCAAACGTGAACACGGCAAGCGTCGCAATAAAAGTGCTAATAAATTCTGGTAGTCTTTCGAACCACTTCTCTAGAGGTTCAGCGTATCTCTCGATCCATTTCACTCCATCCGTTAAAGGGTCCCAGTATTTCGATTTTCTTTCTTCAACCTTATCACCCTTTACGTCTTGCTCTTCTTCTGTCCCATTTAGTAACCTATTTTTCAATTCAGCTGACATTCTGTAAGTTTTACCTTAATTTTTATATCTAGCATTACGTTTAAAATTCAATCAATTATTTTAAATATTGGCTAAGTTTAAAGAAAGGTTTACAACCTTTCTCTTGATTGCAAATATGGCATTGTTTATATACATGAATTGCAGAACATCACAGGCACATCTATAATAATGAATATAGTGTTCATTCATATCATATTAGTTTTACTAAAGCTTTGTGGGAGACAATAAGATTTTTGTTATTTGTTTTTACATCACAAGGTTATCTTTCTGCACTACTATTTATTGTACGTCAAAACGATAGACAAATATTGTTTAAAAGTTAGTGACACTTAAAAATAGTTTTAGTAATAATATTATAATTACCTGATTTATAAATAGGACGTCTTACATGAAGTTTACTATAATCGACGTCTTCTTACTACAATTTATCACCTACTAATGATTGGCGAAAATAAAGCGGATCTCATAATTTTTGCACCTTCCTAAATTCATTGATAAGCCACTGAACTCGATCAAATTATAATTTGACGATTACTCCTTATCTAAAGATTGTGGGTTGTCGTGAAACAATACTTTATAAAAAATAATTACATAAAGTCATTGTACTTAAAGATAAGAATATCAATTATAATGATAAAGGTTATTTCGTTTTAGAAAAATGTATTGAGCCCTTAGTACGAGATTATTTAGCGTCCTCAAAATAATTATTGTTTACGTTTTCAGCCAGCTTTGTAAAATATATTGCAAAGTATGGCCGAGAACAAAAACGTAAATGTGCAATGTATGGGCGAAAACGTAAACATTGATCGTTCTAAGAAAGGTCTCTAAACTCGTACTAAGTGCACTGTATATTTCGTAATTTTTTTGTAGTATAAAATCTGTCCCTTGTTAAATCTTTTAAACTAAAACAAAACAGAGCTTGAGTTGTCATAATCCCAACGTCAATTGCTCAGCGCTGCAAGTTAAAAACAATTGTGTGTGTCTAACTCCTTCATTCTCAAGTGGTCCAGATGGACCCAGAGGTCCACGGGATACTCAACGGGGGTCTACATTAACAGGACAAAAATAAGGGTCCACAAATTGTAAGCAGCAGTCCACAAAAGTATATCTGTTTTCAATAGTGAAGAACTATCAATGTAGGCCTGAAAGACTATTTAGGTTTGCCGACCTTTTCCTTTTTTTGGTCGTCTCAACGTAGAGACGGTGTGAAAGATTATTTAGAATTGGTAAGGTCTTTGGTCGTCAAATCAAAACAACGGTGTAAGAAAGTCTGGTAGCCTCTGGTCTGACCCTATAAAGCACGATTTCTTAAACTTTTTGCAGTCACGGCCCCTATCCAGAATTTAAAAGCTCCACGGACCCCTGTGAAAGAATATTTTAGAAAAATAAAGCAAAGATTATTGTGTAATTTAATATACACACTCTTTTTGATTTTTTTGCACATACTGATAAAATTAATTACATATTGCCATTGCTAAGTTGATGAGAAGGATACTGCTGCTTGGCCTCAATTAGAACGTCAAATTACCTTTAATTGTGTTTAAATAATTTCCTGATAAGTAAGTTAAAATTTAACTAAGCTACCGCGGACCCTTGACACATACGTCACGGACCCCCAGGGGGTCCGTGAACTCCACTTTAAGAAACCCTGCTATAAAGCCAAACTTTTATAGAAATCGAAGCAAAATTTGACAAAATTCGCTCAACGCTGACGCATGAAGCCACAACCGAATGTTTCGTGGTCGAGCGATAAACCAAACATACTCGTAGATGTGTCGTCAGGTCATCGAAGACAATTATCCTATCATCCACCCAATAGATAATAGTTACTTTGTATTTATTATCAGGTAATATTGATAACCTTCCGAATGAATCGTTTGCATTACGAGGAAAACATTGTATCATATGCATTTTATTGAACTGTAGGACACATACCAGTAGAGTACTTTGTTAGTGCATTGCACTTAAATTATTATGGTAATAAATAGTGATATTAACTTGTCATTGATTAAAATACTAGGCTTGATATGTATCTAGTAGAATGTTTTTGAGAAATGTATGCTTTTAAATTATTATTATAATTTACCGTATTATAATTTGAACTAATATCATAAAAGTTGTAAAACTAATATGGTTTGACTGGAAAAGTCACCGTTACAAATTTCAGCGTGTAGATGTTCTTGCGTTTCGGTGGAGGAGTGTTGATATCTGCTGATTTACATAATACTGAACATCTAAATATTTGTAATCGGCTTTAGGTAGACCTGTTGCTTATGCAGTTGATCACTGATGTCCATGAGCGAAAATAACCACTTACCGTCTTACCATGACTACAAGATTGTTTTCTAATTAAATATGTAAAAAATATCTTATTTTTATTAAATTCAGGAGAGAAGATACCAAATTTGCATTAATTTGATCTTCAGTAGAAGAAATCACAATGATCTTTTTTATAATATGAAACTAACAAACAAGCTTGCAATCCACCTGATGGTAAGTGACCACTGCCGCCTTTGGACATCCTCAGATACCTATCTAAGATCGGAGTCTTACCTGAGGTTGGCTACAAATGCGTTGCTACCCTTGACAAATAGGTTGGAGTGCTCTAGAATAGTATGTCTCTCCTACTTCTTCATAACAGAATCCAACAACGCTTAACACTGCTGTTAATAAGCAAAAAATAGGTGTGACGGTGGTGTCTGTCTGTGTGTCTTATGGAGTCAAAACACAAAGGGTTCTTTCTCCTTTAAATCAACCATCCACTAAAAATAATACTGTATTTTATATTCATTGACAAATGCTTGCGAGCGGAAAGTACTAACATCAAACAAAGCAAATAAAAAAGTTTCTATCCTTAGCCTCCATTTATAGCTAAGGACATTAAACGTGACAGGCAAAATCATATTTATATAAACGATATTATTACTGGTACGGCTCTTAGTAGTAGAGTATGTTTTAATAAGTTAATACATTAGTTAAGAACTTTAGAAGAAAACTATTTTGTCTACCACGAAACGCGCTTGCATTATGCTTATTGCATATTGCATAGATGGCGCTACTTGAAGGCAAGTGACGCCATCTATGCAATACGATATAAACCATTTACACTAAGATCAAGCCAGAAATGCAACGAACAACTAGTTTTTGTCTACGTATAAAAGATGGCGCTGTAATACATAAGCTTATAAACGGGTATGTTTATATGTGATTTTTCATGATAATACACTATTTAAAATACACAAGTACCAAGATTAACTATTTTATTGAATTAAAAAAGAAATATTAGGTTTTATATTGATATTAATTTTCCGTTCATAAATTAAGATTAAGCACAAAAATTTAGTGTATAACCTGCCATCTCTGAACAGTATTTTGAACTATAAGGAGCAGTATAATGTTACAGTATCTTTTGTTTCATGCATGTTGTACTAGATGGCAGGGCATAAAAAGTACACAGACGTAATAAGAAGTTAGCTAAACCTGACGTATCACTGTTCTTCAAAATCCATCTTATTTTATAGAAAGTTGTACATAAATAGTAAGTTAAAAATTCTGAACTTCGTTGCACTACAGATAATATATTTTACCAAGTACCTACACTACGAGACACGTGGTGTTGCAGAGGCTTGACACAGCCGACTATAGGCTTTATGTAAAAATCCTTACAAATAATAGGAGGAAGAAAAAACCAAAGGCCTTCTATAGAATGTTATAATAATACTACTTAAGCTAATTTAAATTAGAAAAAGGCTTCAGCTGCTTATTATTACTTATACTCGCGTCCCTGTAGTTCCGGGACTAGAATAGGGCTACGGTATCCCCTAACCCTGCCTCTTGTAAGAGGCGACCAAAAGGGGGCTTCCGGGGTTACGGGCGGCAAGAGTGGGAGATCGAACCGTCCAGTTAAGCAACCCCGGGAAGGACGGCGGTAAGTGTGGTTGCATACCGTCGTAAGAACCAGACGGTGCGGTGGGCCCAGCCACTCACCTGGGTGGAGCCCGATGTGGCAATGCGCTTAGAGGACTCCGGTTGTGTTCCTTTGGAGATCCCGGAGTCCTCTTCGCAGCGCCGAGGACGGCCACTGGGGGGTTTTAGTGCGGTAAAAATCCCACATAACCTGACGTCGCTCCCACGGTGTCGAGTATCTTTTGAAGTTTTCCCCCTCGAGAACAAAAAGAAAACTTATACTCGCACCTGAATTTAATCAATAGCAATCACTCAAAATGGTGATTACCAACTCCCACTTTACCGGTTTTCGATTTCACGTACACCTTTTGCTTCACGATATTCGTTTAAAATCATATTATACTGGAGTTCATTCTCTAAACCCACGCACGGCTATTAACTTCTGACTATGAGAACGTCGGATTTGCATCACAATAGATACAGCCTGCGGTGGCAAATGCGATTAGTAATCTCATTGTAAATGTGTGCCGCTGTTTCCCGCTGGGACCTAGGGATGTGTGTTAATCTTAATCGATATTTAACTATTTTAAAGCACACCTACACTTTGTCTAAACAAAGTATTAACATTTTTTATACAATATTCACATTTTCTAACAGTAAGAGGTATCAAATAATTTATAATACATGCCCAAGTAAAAATATAAAAGTAGCTCCGAAACTGTATAACGTTGACTCCAGTACACATTTTAAGATTTAACTTGTGCTATGGGTACTGGGATCTCATACATTTGCACTATACATAATGGACTAATGAGCGGTCGTTGTCTTCATTACATTAAATACACTTTATAGAATTAACACATATGGTGTTAAAAATTTATAGTAATTTCTAAAACTATGCTTCTTGAGACGATACCACACTCGTAAAATAATATTGAGCTTTATTATTTATCTGTTCCCAATGAACAATGGGTATTTTTGCGATGATTTTATAGAACAGATGCGTTCATTAACGTACTTGGAAGGTAGTCATCTCTAGCAATTGGAATTTTACTAGCTTTTTATATAATGTTGAAGTGGCAAACGAGCATGCAGTCGACCTCGTGATAAGCGATCACTGTCGCCCATGGACTGGTAATCCATGATGCCATTAGCTTACTGCTTGAGGTTGGCCATAGATGCGTTTTAAGGGAATCCTGGAGTCCTTGGGAATCTCGTATCGTTCACCACAACAATTTATGCAAAAAACTATGAATGACATCATACATATATAGGCAAGCAAAAGGCTCAAGGTTATGTACCAAATTACAAGGAACCTCCTATCCTACGAAAATATCGATAGCAATAATAATGATAGATAGCAATTATTATTGCTATCGATATGCATGACTTTTTGTACCGTATCGAATATCGACAAGTTATGATACTCTTATATAATCACAACCCTAATAATGTGCGGCCCACCCCTAACCCGCCCCTAATATTAGTGATTGCTTTTCTATTACGGAGCACAATTATTCACCCCCGCCAATTCAGATTCAATATTATTAGAGATTTGGTAAATCATATTCTACCTACACAATAAGTTATTATTACCATGTCCAGACTTTTCTTTTGAAGTAACACAGGATAATTAATATTTTTAGTTTTATTTGGTCCTTAAAATTCATTTGGACATAGACGCTTCGAAAAGCCTTTTTGTTTAGTATCTGCGTGTAATTCAATATTTATCTGAATTTACTGTGTTAAATAGGTACCTATATTTTTGATGAACCCAACAAGAAGGCAGACGGTTACCTAATGGTATGTAGTCACCGTCGATTATGGACTTTTGTTATACCAGATGAATCGCCAATGGACATACACATAACCCTTGATGACGCGAGTGGTAGAACAATCACCGTGGGTTCCTGATTCGACCCCCGGCCAGACAGACATATGGTCTGGGTGTTTGTGTATTCGTCTTTGAGTGTGTTGGCACCCACAACACCGGAGAAAATCCAAGTGTGGAGGCTATGAGTGTAGATAACGTTATTATGTAAGGACACACCTATAATATTTAGCCCCTTGTTGATAGCTTCGGAGTTAAGGCTATATTCATACAAATGTTATAGATAGTTTAGCCTAGTTGTGTGGTTGTACGATTTCACGACAATCAAACAGTTAAGTCAAGGTTAATGCGTACAGTCAATCCAATAGTTATCAATTTATGTAAGTTTCGTCTATTGACTGACCGTTTGTGAATAGTCGTCGATTGTTTAGACGAGGTAGTTCACACTGAACTATCTATAGTACCTGTTATTTTGTCAAACACGATCGACGTGGTTTACTTTTTAGTTACCTCAAGGAAATGTATACATACATATATATTATACATACATTTCCATACTACTTTTAATATACAACTAAACAGTTGTTAGACTAAAAGTTGTATATACAAAACTGTAATCTGTAAACATAATTTAAAAGTCATCCAGCCAGCCGGTCATTATTATAAAGAAAAAGATGTCCAATTTCGCTTGTAACATTGATAAACTACCCTCCTCTCATCAAACGTCGCCCGCTAGGTGGCGCGCATTAATCATAAACACACTCGGTGGTCTTTGTGCTCGAAATTATGGTGGGCCTGAGTTATGGTGGCCAGAAATTTAATGCACCCTCGTACAATAGCTATTGATTTGGTAACTGACTAATGGTGGCGTATCACGCTAGTGTGGGGATGTTATTCGAGTGTTTGTATGTATTTGCTGATTTTTCAACATGTTGATTAGCGAATGCAAGACCTAGTTTGATTCCCGGTCAGGCGGAAATTTATTTTTTTATGTATCGTAATAGTTAATTTATTGACAAAAAATATTTTAACAGTTTGGTGTGTATGATTTCTTGATTCGTCGTGGCAGTAGGTAATTCTAAGAAGTATATTGATGAATTTTTGTATATTTAATTTCATAGAATATTTATAATTCATTTTAAAATTATATGAAAATGTTATAATTTCCTCGCAAACTCCCCGAAAATTAAAAAAAGGGTTATTTAGATTATATTTTCTTAATTATGTCAACTAATGCAACATACCACATTAAACCTTTTTTACCCGACTGCATCAGAAAGAAGTTTCTGTTTTTAGAACGTATGTTTATATGTATGTGTTTGTTTTTGTGTAAATAGACGAAAAAGACATACAGTTATAAGTATGTATGTATGTATAATTATACATACATACCTATGTACGTATGTATGTCCAATTATTTGGTACGTGGTATCGACGGATTGTGACATATAACATATCATTGTAATTGTCTCAGTTTGCACTGTGACATGGGCTATATTATAAAATAATTACGCCTGTAAATAGAGGAAACGGGGGATGTAGGAATTTTTTCTTCAATCGTTTTTAAGCAGTGGGAATTTTTGTTTTAATATTTTTACCAAAGGTACTTGTTATCCTGTATATTCGGTTAAGACATACAAACACATGTCAATAAGGAAATAATTATTCCGTTTTAACGTCCGTCGTTTTGAACCCTAAAACGGTATTCGATAAATTTTACCAACCACATCCCACAGATTTCAAAACAACCTTGTTCATAATGTAACCAAATTGACATAAATTTCCCATGATTTATGGCGGTAACAAATTTAATCCAACCGCTTCCACTATGCCCATTGATTCGCTAACTAATGGTAGTGTATCACGCCATGGTAGTTGATTTTGCTGTAAATCGTTAAAGAAACAACCTCTCGGAATTGCAAATGCATTTGGGGAGTAACTTCTGTTACAATGAAAGCGGTTATGTGATTAATTTAATGGCAGTAGAACTCCTTGTGGTTTTATTGCAGCTTCTACTTTTTTCTTTTCTTTTATATATGGAGGTAGCAAACGAGCTTGCAATTCATCTGATGGTAAGTGGCTTCTGCCGTCCGAGGACATTTATAATCAACTCCAGATAAGATCAGTCTTACCTGGGATTAGCCACAGATGCGTTGCTACCTCTGAGGACTAAGTTGGAACACAGCAGCACGTAAAATTGCTGTTATTAGGTGTGGCGGTAGTGCTTCCGGAGTCGAACCACAAAGAGTTCTACCATCTTTTAATGATGCCTTAAATGTTCTAGAGTTCTCAAATGTTCGTGAAGATTACAGATGCTAGGCATGTGTACCAGCTCTCTATAGATACAGTAAATCCGACTCAGTTCGGTTCCGTTCAGTATTTCTGACTGGCCGAAATACTAAAGAAATTGAATGGTTAAATTCAAAAATTGATATTACACTGATATGCAGTTAATTCACTATTCGAATTTCGTTAATCATAATACGGAATATTATTTATTTTGTGATGAACACGGGACCTTTAAGAAAATGTTAGTAAAGTGTAAAGTCAAATAGACTGACCGGTCGCCAAGTAGTTCTACACTGAAAACGGATTATTTTCATCTGTAACTATTACCACTAGAATGCACGGATTTACATTGTTCTTTGGCACCTTAAATTACCTTAAATTATACAGATAGCAAACGAGCATGAAGCCCACCAGTAAGTAGTGCTGATGCCCATGGATTTCAGTAAGCAAATCGTATAACGTAGGATAAAAAAATGTTATGGGAGACTGTAACCTTACTAATATAATAAATGCAGTTTGTGAGGATGTACGTATGTGTGTGTTACTTATTCACGCAAAAATGACTGGTCGGATTTCGCTGAAATTTGACAAGCAAATAGTTTATGGCCTAGAATGACACATAGGATACTCATTATAGTGGTTTATGTTTATTCTAGACTCTTCTATTTACGACAGAGGTTTTGGATGTAAATTGACAGGACTTTGAAATAAATATCATGGAGGGATAATTTAAAATGAAACTTGCAACATCATCGCCATTATTGAGTTGAACATTTGGGTATAATTCCCGGTGATAATTTCGGTTCCCGCGGAGTTGCGTCCCGGGGTTACAGGCAAAGATGATGCAGAAACGAAGAGACTTCAGTCTATATAGTTCTCTTCAATTTAGTCTGAAAAGTGGTTTTAAGAAGGAAATCTAATAATGCATATATTTAGCAAATTATAGGAATAACCTATTAGTTCAAATTAATATATCATGAAAGAAACCGACTGTTGAAATTAAAATTTGCAGTCTGATATTTTGTTTTTATAATAATTTATTTAAGTACTTTCAATAACATAAATGGGTTTATATATACCTCAGACCCGTTGCTGCCATAACAACTAAGTTGCCTTGGATAAGTTTTGTTTCCTTTGAAAGACTGTGGTGTCTTCAGAGAACACAGAAACGGAAAACAATGTTTATAGTATATAGTAATTTCAAAATTTCGAACTACGTGGTGGCGCGGTCACCATACTGTTCAGACACGCAATGGGTCACAGGTTCGCTCCCCAGCCAGTCAGACATCTGAACGATGAGTTTAAATGTTTGTTCTGGGTCTGGGTAGTTCTGTATTCGTCTTTGTGTGTCCATGGCACCCACGACACAGGAGAAAATCCTAATGTGGGGCTATCAGTGTACAAAGCGTTTATGTTTATCTTCAAAATTTCTCTCGTGTAGGCAAGAAACTATATTCTCGATGACACATCTGTTTACGAACACACATCCCTACCAGCTTCAGGGCATTACAACGACCCACCAGGGGGCAGAATAATCCTACTGCGTTCTGAAATTGATACAAAATTCGGTTACAATCAATGGCCGTATTAAATTTTTAGTGGCTTTGTTATTGAAATTGCGTCGGATCCACGCCGTGACGGAATTGTCACACTGAGAACAGCTGACGATGATAAGTAGATTCTAAATATTATTTTAAATTTGAATGTAAAAGACGAATAACGAAGAAAAGCGTAGATTTTTATATTATGATTAATTTTCTATTTAAATACTATAAGTAAGTACCCCATTACTTACATATCTCTGATATTACATACTTTTTTGTAAGATAGAAGTAGAAAACGAGCATGCAGTCCACCTGATGGTAAGTGGTTCGTGCTACCTATGTTCACCTGTAACTAACTCAACATAGAATAGAAGATCTACTTGAAGTCAGATCCGTTGCCGCTCCTAAGACTAAGATGGTCGTCTCATGTGTAAGGTAGTCACCGGTAGGTGACCGAAACGCAAGAAATAGATATCTGGGTTCAGAACTTATTTGATTCCTTTCCAAGCTGATTCATATTAAACACTTCTATAAGTATATCACAAGCTAAAGTAACTTTATATTTATTCTCTGTTTAAATAGTTCATAGTATATCGCGTGCTTTAAAACAAGATCCTACGGTATCGTTAAGGGCTATAAGCTTTTAATAATGAGCTTGAAATAAAATTGGGGAGTTAATACATATTGCGATTCACTGAACAGGAATCCGGTAAAAGGATTTATGTGGTTTGTCTATTGATGTGATCAGCTGTGATATTTATAAAATTCTTTATATATTTTAAAGTTGATAGAACTCTTTATGGTTCGACTCCGGAAGCACCACCACCACATCTTTTTCGGCCTAATAAGAGTAATGTTATGCACTGCTGTGTTCTGGTCTGAAGGATGTGGTAAGGGAGATATACTTATCCGAGGCGTTCCAACTTAAAAACCTCAAGTAAAACTTTGATCTTATCTGCGGTGATTACAGATGTTCACGGGCGACAGTGGCCACTTAGCAGCAGGTGGACTGCATGCTCGTTATGCTACTTTAATCTTATTACAAAATTCAGGGACAGTGATGACTTAATAAACAACATGAAAATTATGACAATAATGGTTTCGACGACCCGCGTGACGGAGCGGTCACCATACCGGTCGGACATGCAGTCGGTCCCGGGTTCGCGCCCCAGCCAGACAGACATCTGAACGATAAGTTTAGATGTCTGTTCTGGGTCTGAGTGATTGTATATTCGTCTTTGTGTGTTCATGGCACCCACTACACAACAGAAAATCCTACTGTGGGGCTATGTAGAAAGTGTTTAGTGTTTGTTTAAAATGATGAAATTTGTTGCTACTTAGTTTGTTGCTACTTATAACAATTAATTGTAGTGCTATTTATATGACCATGTGTAAAAAAAAATTTTGGACTTTATCTCATCTTTACTGCATCACTACTTTTAACGACGAAGATGAAATGCCATATGTAAGATTATCTGCAATATCGTAGTCGTAAGGTAGTAACTAAGTACTAAGTCGTACTAAGTAGTACTAATGTTAAAGACGGTCGAACTAATGCAGTTCGACAAAAGAGGTACCTCCACCACACCTATATCTTGCGTGAAGGGTGGAGTGAGCTCATTTATATATACTATCGCTATCGACTACCTAGCGACTATCTTAGTCCTTGGGAGCAGCAATCATTCTGTGATCGACTTCAGATAGAATTCCTGTTCTACAGTTGCTTACAGATGTCAATAGACAATAACCATTTACCATTAGGTAGACTGCATGATAGTTTGATACTGATTAAAAGTACCTTCAAAACATTTTAGCTAGTTGTAACTCGTTAATAAAATTTGGTGATTCATTTATCACCGTTTATATCAAAATGATTCTTGTTTCATTACAATCTGTATTCCTGTACCCACCATTCTCAATTTTAGATGCAAGGTAATGGTTCTTGGGAAACATTAAACTGATAATGGGACCATTAGACGCATAAAAGAAGTTCCCCAGCCAGATAATGCAGTGGGGTGCTCTCAGTGATCTACAAGGGTGCATTAAAAATAATTTACACCATACATTTAATGCATATAAATCTGCTTAAGTTCTATTTAGAAAATATAGTGCAACGAGAACAAGTTTTATCCTAAATATTTTGGGGTTAACGAGTAGGTTAGTCTATTTTTTTTTTAAGTTTTTCAGTCATACTTTCTCAGCGTTCCATTTTGGGTCCATTTTTGTTGCAGGTTGACATAAGACTTACCTGCTTATCACACAACGAATTGGTTGAAGTGAAACTTTTTTAGAATTGTTGTGATTTGAAACTTGATGTAGCGAAGCAGTTGAAAGGTGGTAGAACTCTTTCTGGTTGGACTCCGGAAGCATCACCACCACACTTATTTCTGCCTAATAACAGCAGTGTTATGCGCTGTTGTGTTCTGGTCTGAAAGGTGTGGTAAGGGAGACATACTTTTCCGAGGCATTTCATCTTGATCCTCTGGGGTAGCAACGCATCTGTAGCTAACGTTGTGTAAGACTTTGATCTTACCTAGGGTTGATTTCAGATGTTCATGGGCAGCAGTAGCCACTTACCATCAGGTCTGAGGAGAAAGTCTCACACAAGGTTTGCCACCTATTATTCTGCTATTATCTTTATAGTATGGAAGTAGCAAACGAGCATGCAGCTCACCTGATGGTAAGTGGCTACTGCTGCCCATGGGCATCTGTAATCAACCCTCGGTAAGATCAAAGTCTTACACAAGGTTAGCCATAGACGCGTTGCTACCCCTGAGAACTAAGATGGAATGCCTCGGAAAAGTATGTCTCCCTTATCACACACTTCAGAACTAGGTGACTAAGTTCGAACATCTCCTAGACTAGAGCGCTACCTACGACTATATCATATAACCATACGAACATAGAGCCGGTAACAGCTCTACTCTGATTCTTGGACTGGTTGTAAAACTAGTTTAAGAATCATGATTTTTACGAATTTTTTTGGACGACTCAAAAGGATTCTTCCAAAACATATCAAATACAAGTTACTTCGTATAGAAAGGCAAACCCATTTCATCTAGCAATAGGGCCAAGCTGCGGCACCATACTTCATCTTTATGCTCACGCCGGGTCATGCCTTAAATTCTTTTTATTGCGCCCTTGTAAATCATCGCAGTCCGCCCCACTATATTATCTGCTTGGGGGACTTCATTATGTCTCGTTTAATGGCTCGTAGGACGGAAATTGCCGTTTTGACTAAAATTTGCGGGCTATAGATAGATACTGCAGCTTGTTTTTATTTGCTATGTAAGAAATGATGGTACAAAATATCAGTAAAAACAACAAGGTACATATATGTATGAATGAACTGATTAAAAATAAGTAAGTCTTCTCAGTTGAGATAATTTTTTAATCCGGTAGTTGTGTAAGAAATAATATTTTAATTACTTATTTGTAAGTGCCTTTGTAGCCCTTAAACATAAAACATAAACGCTTTCTACACTCATAGCCCCACTAGCATTTTCTCCTGTGTTGAGGGAGCCATTGACACACAAGGGCGAATACACAAACACCCAAAATAGAATTCGAAAACTCATCATTCAGATGTCTGTCTCGCCTGAGATCGAACCCGGGAAAATAAAGACATTGCTTTTCATGCACAGATACTTCTAATCAACATAATAATACGTCTGTAACCAACTTCAATTGGAACAGGGGTTTAATTTGAAGTCAGTCACAGAAGCATTGCTATTTCTGAGGACTAAGATGGTCGCGTTATATAAAAGTGATCCGGCTACCTTCCACTTCCACCAAAACACAAGAACTGCTTCCCGCTAGAAATAGGTGTGGCGGTGGTACCGGTCGAACCGATATTTGGCAGGTCTCAAAACTGCTTACAACCCACTAATTGATTAACCACCAACCACCAATACCGGTCACCAGACCACTATGTCACTATGCAAGGTCTTAAGCAAATTGAAACAGTCCGGTTGCGGTAAAGTACGTTTGCAATTAAGGCGGGCGACTATAAATCGAGGAGAATCTGATTCGTTACATGGAAGGGGCGTAGCGCCCGCGGGTGGTTGCTGAGCGTCGGTAATGTTGTATGGAATAAGGATGGCACAGAATAACAATGTAAA
>MOOZ01000845.1:60407-87106 GCA_002930495.1 Cecropterus lyciades
TATCATGAGTATCAGTTACATATAAAAAGTCAGCGATAATGCTAGTCTAAAATTATGAGCTCAAAAAATGACTCAATACACAAAAAGTTAGGTCACGTGTGACCTAAAGATGTTAAAATATAGATTTTTGAAGGTGGTACAACTCTTTGTGGTTCGACTCCGGAAGCTCCACCGCCACATCTATTTCTGCCTAATAACAGCAGTGTTATGCGCTATTGTGTTCTGGTCTGAAGGGTGTGGTAAGGGAGACATAGTTTTCGAAGGCATTCTATCTTAGTCCTCAGGGGTAGCAACGGATCTGTGGCTAACCTAAGGTGAGACTTTGATCTTAACTAGGGTCTATTACGGGTGTCCATGGGCGGCAGTGGCCACTTACCATCAGGTGGGCTGCATGCTCGTTTGCTACTTCCATACTAATAAAAAAAAAATGTTCTATAAGAGTTTAAAGAAAAAATTCTGTCGATAAATCTGTGACAACCAGAAAATTCAATATCGATAACCTAATTTTGCATAGAACAACACTAGTCTACTTTGAACTACCTATTACCGATAAGACGCTGAATTGTCTATTATTAAACATAATGAGAACCTGATAAAGTGGGGAGAATTTGTTCACCATTATGATGTCGTATCTTCAAATCTTAGGGGTTCGTAGGACCTCTTGTGTAGCGAGGCAGGTTAAGTGTTATGCGGATATTGTTGGTAGGAAGTGCTTTAGGAATACCTATTATGTTTTTAGTAAGGACAGCTCTCAAAACGAACGCTACTATTGTCAAAGATATTAAAGTAACGTGAAGACTGTAGATCATCCGTCGTAAGTGTAAGTATAACTTAATGCAAGATTTTTTAGTATTATTATTTTTTTTAAGATCGCAGCAGAAAACGAGTATACAGTCAACCTGATGGTAATTGGATACTGCCGCCCATGTTGCATGTCGCCGTTGCTACATCTGTAAGCAACTTCATACAGAAGTACGAAATAGGTTCTATTTGAACATAGTAGGTTCTATTAGAAGTCAATTACAGGTGTAAGATGGACTAAAATGTCTTAGGCAAGTGAGCCGGCAACCACACCCTTCTATCGAAACGCTTGATATAAGTGTGGCGGTGGTGTTTCCACGGTCGAACTATACTTGATCTACCACCATAAGATGAGGTGATGAAAATATTATGATGAGATGAGATGTTGAGATGAAAAACTTATCTTTAAAAAAGCCTATTAAAACCGTATAGATATGCAGTTTTGCTTTAGGGAATTAAAAGGTGATATACTCCGTCGTGGTTTTACTCCGAAAATGTTGGTTGGGAGGGTGTGTTGTGGAACACACTTATCTGAGGCGTTCCAAATTAATCCTCAGATATAACTGGCTGTGGCTGGTTAGACTTATTTATCTGAGATTGGTTATAAATATCCATGGATGGCTACTTACCTTCAGGAGCATTACATCGTTTGTTACTATTATATTATAAAAAAAAGCTGAGCTACGCGGTAATACCCGCGTTTAAAAAATGTAACTTGACAAAGTTACATATAGACGAAATTTCAGACGTTATATAATTTTAAGATTACAGCATCGTTTCAGAGAGGACTGGTAGCAACTGACATTAGCGGCAGTGACGGCCGCGGTGCGCGGTTTCCTAGATTTTAATTTTTTGTGCGGATTACATTTTCTAAAATGATGTCTATTTTAATCCAACAGTGAAAGTCCCGTCAAAATCGGTCCAGCGATTTCAGAGATTACACAGAACAAACAGACAGACAGATAGATAGACAAACAGACAGAGAGACAAAAATTTTAGTAAATGATGTTTCGTTATTAGTATCGTATATACCTACTTCCATATGCATTTGGTAAAAACCTGTTTTTTTTGATATTACAAACAGACACTTCAATTTTTATTTATATGTATAGATTAAATTCATTTATACATAAGCACTGAAACTCTCAAGCACATACCGAGTACTGCCTCGTTATCCTAGGGCGGAGCACCCAAGCACCCTCGAGATAGGCTCCAGTCTAAATGAGCATTCGTTATTATTCGTAGTGCTTAATCACGTAGCATTGAATGTCGGAGCCAAGTCAGGTGTTTTGTGCTTGTGATTGAAAATTATGTTTAAGGACCCTTTAATGCTATAATTTTATTTAAAGTGCCTATTTAAACGGGCGTCAAAATATTAACGACTTACTTTTATCTTTTCACTGAAAAAAAAACATTAGACACTGTCCTGTTGAAACGGATTAATTTTCGTAGGTAATTCCTTACAGACAGACAAAGATTAAAAAATGAATTTTATAATTCTATGAGATGTGATTAGTAAACATTGTTTTATACAAGTGTGATTGTAAACACATACGCATGCACCTGCTGGTAAGTGGTAATTAACTGCCAATGAAGATCTGTAATCAAAGTGATATAGAATAAGGAACATGAACCCAACCATACATAACATTCACATTCTGTGGATTTATGACCTTTTTTATAATACAGAAGTAGCAAACGATCATGCGGTCCATCTGATGGTGAGTGCCACCCCAGTGATAAGATCAAAGTCTTACCCGAGGTTGGCTATAGATGCGTTGCTACCCACGAGGACTAAGTTGGAACCTCAGACAAGTATGTCATCCATAATCATTAAGCGCTCTTTGTGTTCTGTCTGAACGCGACACCCTTCAGACTAGAACACAACAGCGCTTAACACTAAACAATTAACCAGAAATGCCTTAAAATGGTAATATAGGTCTAGTCTCAACGTTAATAACAGATGCTACAACGTTTCCAAAATCTAAGCTTGAATGGCACATACAAGTTATTCAAAAACCACCCACGTAACTTGTGCTTGTTAACGTTACGAAGCAAAAATCTCCTAAATCCCCATACGAAAACATAAATATTGACCCCCATAGAATGGAATAAATATACCTAATGATAAGATTAAATACAATCAAGTACATTTTGTACTTAATTATATTTAATCTTTGTGTGTGTTAATCAAAAGAGATTGTTAGATGGATTACATTTTCATAATATTATAGCCCTTGCAGTGCATCTGTGGCTAATGTCACCTGTGAACAGTGTCATATGTGACTAATGACCACTTACTAATAGACTACGTTCTCCCCTGTTCAGTTCGACAGAAAAATATCTCCAATATAAGAATATCTACAAATAGGTTATGTACCTATTTCGTATCTGAAATCACTTCAACTTATATACCAAATTCCAATTATGAAATCCACTTTTCAGCTGATCTCCGCCCATCATTACAGACCCTTCAAACAATGGCTCTCAAGTAGGCGTGAGGGATCGTTAAAGACTAGCAAAGTGTGCCTTTTATAATTGTTAAAACCCTGTTGAAATAAAGTTTTTACATTGTGTGATTTGTGTAATATTTAGCAGTATGTAGTTTTGAGTGGTTTCGTTTATGGCAAGTAGGGTAAGTCATATTACTACTATAGTAAACATACTTTATGGAGAACAAGGTAGTATACCTCACAGACATCTGCAATAAAGATAAATAAATGTAAGAATACCAGTTAAACCAGTAAAAGCAGAAAAAAAAAATTACTACTAACTTATTTCTTAAATTTATAAATTATCTTATATTATATAGACCGAAAAGGTCACTTAGCTTATTGCTGCAGGTAACCGAGGTCATCTTGTGAAACAGTTCATGTGATTCAGTGGTGGTAGTGGAGGTGGAAGGGTGGCTGATTATTATTGCTGGCTGATTTAAATTCGAGGCGACCATCTCAGTCCTCACGAGTAGCATTGGATATGTAATTGACTTCATATAGTGCCTTCTATGTGGATATAGTTACAGATGTTTATGGGCGACAATACCCACTTACTATTTGTGGAGTACAGGCTCGTTCTGTACTTCAATTTTAAAAATAAATATATCACAGCATAGTGATATATTTATTTTGCATGGATATTAATCGATCCTAACAGAATTATATCTTTTCTAAGAGGGAAAACTGTGATTCATCTTCGGAAATAGTCACATTACAATGATATTCCGGCCATATATCAGTGTTTGGTGCTGCTGTGTTATAGTATTTAAACCTGTAAGACCGAGATACATTCGCGACAAATTTTACATTAGTTCTCAGAGTACGACGATACTGTTCACCAAAATCTGATCTGAAACTGACTGTATATGGTTCATGTTCAGACGCCAATACCTATTTCTGCATTTCCGTATATAAGATAGCCGTACCATTTCCTTTCAATTGTGACCAACTAAGTTTAAGAAATATATCTTCTTACAATTTACTTAACAATATTCGAGAATAAAATATTCCGACCAAAACATCTCGCCCTTTGTGTTCGCGTCTCACACGCCGCCTATTCAACAAGCCAGCATCCGTTTGACATCTCGACATGAAAATCGAGTTCTTCCACTAACGAGGACTCCTGGAGCGCCGACGGGGCGGAGCGACACGCCCATCCGGCTCGAAGGACCAACTCATAATTGTGAACACCCTGTATAGTAAGTGCTTTGTAATCACCATGTTTAAAACACCTCTCTATTTTAATAATGCCCTCAACGCTTTGTTGGATAATCGTAAATACCGGTATTTTTGTTTTGATTTCAATGAATTTTAATAAGCATGTAGGTTTGTAAGCATTAGTCAATATTTGTGGTACAGCGCTGTTGGGTTTGAAAGTTTTTGTTATTGTGTACATACTTGAATGGTCTTGGAAGTACTCGTACATTAGCTTTACGATTGTATGGTAAGAAAAGAATCAGTAGATTATGAGGCTCTATTATGTTTATGGTATTTTGCATCATTAACTGTGTGCAATTATGAATATTTAAATCGTTAATAACTGGCATGTAATCAGGGCTATTTTAATTCATGATTAAGTGGTATATAAACCAACTTCCGTAGGTTTACGTTGATTCGCTTATTGATAAATATATATTTTGAAGTGTTACATACGCGTATACATATACATTAGTGTGTATCATTTAATATATATGTATTTATATAGGCACATATTTCTCGAGGATCGTTTCGTCTCACACGAAGATGATGAATGAGTGATGTAAAAATGCCTTTATATACCATGGTAACCAATAGAGAACATCAAAAAGTAATCCTGAAAATACGTCTGTATACAAATAAGTATATTATTTGTAACACTTAAGCCTAAAATGCGTCCAAAAATCAGAACATTACATGATCTGAGTCCCATCTTCATCGTCTCGTATATCCAATAATATTTATAACTATTATCGTTCAGCTTAATATTAATCCAGATTTTGGCACACTCTTACGAAATCTAGCTCCGTCTCTGAGTTCCGACTATTAAGTTAATGTTGGTGCTAAAAGAAATATATGGCGCAAGGACAAACAATTCAATAGGCGAAGATGTGCCAAGTTTCGATAATTTGGGCGTAACATATGAAGATCATGCATTGAATATTCTTGAGAAAACAAACAGAATAGTGGATGCTCTAAATAATAAAAGTGGCGCTACGAGAGCAGCGAGAATGTAACAAGACACTGTTGTTCCCCACTTTCGAGAAAAATGGCTTTTGTGCTACTATTGTATTTCGATTTTAAGAAACTTTACTTGAAAAAAAAGTTAATAAAAAATACATACTACTTCAATGCTACAAAAAATACATGTAAGTTTAGTACATAGTGCCAAAGTCGATGCTACACTGGCGCTAACCAACCGAATTGATAACCACCTCTTTTTTGAAGTCGGTTAAAAAGGTAGGTGATTAAGTATAGGTTTCGCTATAATGGCTCCAAGACACTCACTTCAGATTTTTGTAGTTATGTACATAACTATGAAAAATCGGAAGTCCGTGAATAATATACACATGTATATTAGAAATTCAATATCACTTGCTAATACTGTAAATGAAAACATCGTGGAAAAAACTACAAATCTAAGAGTTTTTATTGTTTAAACCTTATTAAAAACTTTACGTCTTAAAAATGCCTGTAGGAGTCTGAAAATCTGCATTTGGTTTTAGCGGTAGACCCAGACTAAAATTTGCAAACCGTAAGCACATACTTATTCGTGATGTTCCTGAGCTTAGGCCTCAAGGTTAGCAACGCGTCGGCGGCCAACCTTAGGCAGGATTATTTGGAGTTGGTTATCGATATCCTTGGGTGATAGATAACGTACCATCCAGTGGACAAAGTGCTCGTTTGCTTCTTCTATATTATAAAAAAATGTCGAGTTCAATTCAAGTTTAATCCTCAAACGACAATTCGAACCTCGTGAAATTCGAAAGACTACTAAAAGTTAGTTATGTCTCCTAAATTGTGAGTATAAAAATTTCAAGACAAAACGTACTCCTTTTCGTAACCTAAACGGTGACCAGTAGTAAGAGCGTTGTTTGTCATAACTTCTACCCGCCGTCCTAATGGCCGAGTCACTGCCAAAATAAATGTTGCTTAATACGCCGAAACTTTTGAAATATGCCTCGCTTAAATGTGCCGTTGAAAGCGTCATAATTCTCCTCTTTATGCACCAAGTTCTTGGAGCTTTTTGTTTGTAGTCGTGTATCTTTTTTATTGTCCAACATTTCTATGCATACAGCCTTTTGTGCTCTCCACCGCAGTAGAGAGACCATTCTGTGCCTTCCGGTTTTAGTAACGTTGCCAATATGTCTTGGAAACTGTGTCGAGTTTTTGCTTTTTTCTATCGCGGAAACCTCTACCTTCATAATGTACTGCAAATTTATTGAGTAATCATAAATTATTGCGATGTGATCGGAAGGTGTAAATTTTCTTGTAACTGTAAAAAGCTTATATGGATATGGCAGATTTGCATACATGTGTTATAAATTTCATACGGCAGCAGTGCACGGAGTTTTAGTTTTATAGTTTGCTTAAAAAATGGAAACCAAACACATTGAAATTCAAATATATAAAGTTTATTTTATAAAATTGAAAGTTGCAAACGAGCTTGCAGTCCACCTGCTGGTTAGTGGTCCCTACCCAGGGATATCTATAAGCAACTTCGTATAGGACTATCTGAAGGGTTCTATCCGAAGTTAATCACAGATGCGCTGCGATGCGTTCCCTAGGACTAAGATGGTCGTCTCATATGAAAATAAGATCTTAAACACGCTTTTCAACCAAACGCAAGAATTGCTTCACGCTAATTCGTAGTGATGGTACCTCCACTGGTTAAACTCCTGTGTAATTTTGCTTCAATTACATCTTTGAGCAGCAAAAATTATTATACATTAGTGTCCTTAGTATGAGTTTATTTCATTTCCTCAAAACAATCGTTGTTTACGTTTTCGCCCATCATTGCGAAGTACGTGCAATGAATTACAACATATGGAATACATTGCAATGTATGAAAACGTAAACAATGATTATTTTGAGGTAACATAAACTCGTACTAAGTATCGGTCTCACAGATCGGCTGTTTCTCCTATTATAAAAAGACATTTACGTCTGCTACGTCAAAGTACCATAAGCATCAAACCACGATAGTATCTTTATAGTTCTCCGGGTATAGCCGTAGTCGTAACTGACAGCGAATAGCGCTATTCAGCGCTATGCCGCTATTACCATATCACGAATAGCAGATAGCGGCTTCATAGCTAGTTCCTGTAGCGTAAACGATAAGTTCGTTGCTTATGCAGAAGTAAACGAGAAAACTAGAAATAAGTTAGCAGGTGAAAGTGTAATCTTTTGTTTTTTGCTTGTTGTATATCTAGTTCTAAATGTTTACCCAAGAAAGAAAGGTCCTCGAGTGGCGACCAAGCAAAAATAGCACAGGTCGTCCTTTGACCAGGTGGACCGATAACTAAAAGAAGACAGCGGGAAACCACTAAATTCAGAAGGCGCAGAATCGGTTGAAGTGGCACCTCCAAGGTCAAGGCTGAGGAATGGCCCCAAGGATCCTAAGTAATTTCAAAATTAAAAGAAATCTTAGTTATCTTCGTACTATATTATCGGTGATCCGCGTGGCAAAGCTGCCTTCACATCGGTCACGCAGCGGGGTCCAGGTTTGATTCCCGGCCAGACATATATCTGAATCATGAATTGAAATTACTGTTCTGAATCTATTTGTTTGTGAACGACACAGGAAATAACCTATTGTGGGGCTATGAGAATAGAAAGCGTTAGCGTTGTATTATAATTCTGAACCTAGTCCCCTTTTAAATTTCTTAGATTTAATAAAATAGGTTTTTTTTTTATAATATCGAAGTAGCAAACGAGAATGCAGCCCACCTGATGGTAAGTGGCTACTGCCGCCCATGGACATCTGTAATCAACCCTAGGTAAGATCAAAGTTTCACCTAAGGTTAGCCACAGATGCCTTTGCAGATGCAGATTGCTACCCCTGAGGACTAAGATGAAATGCCTCGAAAAAGTATGTCTCCCTTACCACACCCTTCAGACCAGAACACAACAGCGCATAACACTGCTGTTATTAGGCAGAAATAGGTGTGGCGGTGGTGCTTCCGGAGTCGAACCACAAAGAGTTCTACCTTCAATAACCGGTAATTTTGAAATTGACAAAATAAACATGCAGATCAAAAGATTTTTTTTAATTTGCCAAAAAAAAAAAATTTGAACATTGATACACAAAACAGACTGACCAAAGGAAATTTTCTTAGAATTGATACAAAAAAGAATTTTGAAATTGACAAAACAGACAAACAGACCGAAAAAAATCTGTTTTGATTTTGTAAAAACTAATGTAGTTTTGAAATTGACTAACTAGACAGGCCAAAGGAAAGAGAACTAAGATTTGATAAAAAAAGGTTATTTTAAAATAGATAAGCCAAACATACCAAAAGTTATTTTTAGGTATTGTTAAAAAATATCAAAATTGACAAATCAAATACAGACCAAAGGACTCGTACTCACTTTTATCTAGTTGTATACCTATATCTATATAAAATAACTAAATATTCCTATACCCTCTGAGTAATGGTAACAAATCAAATTAATTAGTATGCTGCATGTCGGCCGATCATTGGAAAAGTTGGCAGCTGGTGTGTAAATTTAATGAAGTAACGGTAATTCTGTTTACTGTGAGTTATGTCTTTAGCGGTTCGCATAAAACCGCTTAATATAAGGATACTTGGTTTACTCTTTATTAGCATACTGTTTATATGCGTTACGTGGTCTGCATATGAAAGTACATATGTGAATATGTGTGTAAGTGTATTGTTAAATAACATATTTCAGGTTTGCTTTTTAAAAGGTTTTTCCCTTTGTCGTAGACACTCACAAAGACAAATGTACAAACACCCAGACCCAGAACAGAAATCTAAATTCATAATTCAAAAAAAATCTAGCCAGTAATACAGAAAATTCGAAGGTGGTAGATTTTTCGTGTTTCAACTCCGGAAGCACCACTGCCACACCTATTTCTGCCAAATAACAGCACTATTAGGCGCTGCTGTGTTCTGGCCTAAGGGGGATGGAGACATTCGAGGCGTTCTAACATAGTCCTCAGGGGTAGCAACGCATCTGCGGCTAACATCAGGTAAGACTAGTCTTATCTGGGGTTCATTACAGATGTCCATGGGTGGCAGTGACCACTTACTATTAGATGGACTGCATGCTCGTTTGATCTATATTATAAGAAAAAGAAACGACCTAGACATTTCATAAACAATCTAAGCTGAATATCGCCAAAAGCTTTTTAACCAGAACCTCGCGTGTGGTACGCTCATATTTCACACAATTCAACGCCCCTTTAAGCCCTTTCAAACATTTAAACAGACAATAATTCTCTACAGGGCTATCAGGTCATCCTTGTGGAGATCTAGGGGCGTTGCTGCGGGCGATGTGCGTAAATAATAATATGATAGAGATATGAAGACCGCGTATAGAGATGTGGAAGATTTTTATGCTTATACAGATATATCAACAATTATCAGATTAATTGCTTCAAGGATGATTATCCAAGGAAAGATTGCGGGAGAGTCGCATTGTCGTCAGGAAGCATCTTTTGTGGTTGAAAAACTTAGAAGCATGGTTCAGCTGCAGCACTCTTTAAAGCTGCAGCCTCGCCTGCGCGGATTCTCTTCATGTTATCTAACTGATAGGAGTGGAATAAGAAAAAATCTTTAGAACAATAACTAACCTGCTTAAATGAACATTTGAGTATTTTAAGACAAACATTAAATAAAAAAATAATAATAAGAATATTATTTTACAGCCATCCAGATTTTAAGACAATACCTACGAACATTACCAGAGTTCACACTGGTTGCCGCATCTCTATAAACGTACCCATCCAGTCGATTCCAGATAGCATTGTATTGGGATTCGGTTTCTTAATACGAAACATGTGTGAGCGGAAACCTCGATTGTACCTCTCGGGTCTTGTGAAGATTTGCACGCAGATAATTGTGTTGTAAAGGTGTAATCTACTCTTAAATTGTGGAGATTAATAGCCATAGTTCTCAAACCTTATACGGATATTGAAGGTACTTCAGCGTGATGCCGACTTAAAGTAGAACCACTCTCTCGCTTCCTGTGAACACAGAAGACGTCAAGGATTCAAGAAATAGATGAAAAACATACTTATTATAAAACATTATTATAAAATATAGAAAAAGTATCTCGGTAAAATACGAAAATAAAAATCCAGTTAATAACAGCTAGTACAAAATTCAACTAATACTAGTTGAAAATTGATTCCTGATTTTGGATCATTCAGTTATTTTACAAATCCACGCTAAACTTTGGTGGACTAAACTGAAACTTGGTGTTGGTTCGATGTTTAAGTACTACCACCACGGTCTAATAAAAGCAGTGTTAAGCGCTGTTGTGTTCTGATCGGAAGGGTTATATTAGATATACCTAAGCGAGACATACTAACTACGTCCTCAGAGGTAGCAACGCGTTTGTGTCCAACCTCAGGGAGGAGATTGGTCTTATGTGAGGTTGGTAACAGATGTTCATGAGTGTGAGTATTGCTTAACACTGCTTTTATTAGGCAGAAAAAGTCATGGTGGTGGTGCCTCCGGTGTCAAACAACTAAGGGTTCTGCCACCAATAAACGCAACCAAACTAAAAGAGTTCACAATGTCTTTAAGAAAGCAGACACGTATCGCTTTCTGGAATAATTTCAGACCTGAAGCGTCTGGAAGCAAAAAGTACTAACAAGATAGTGTTAATAGATACCGGCTTTATAGATAGCACTATCATTTCTGTAGCATTATCCGTCACGGGGCAATAAATCGCTACAATCTCAAGCACCATGAACGCCATCCAGCCGTCGGTAACATGGAAATTATCGGGCGCTGGAGCAGGATAATATTATTGGATTTACGAGGGCGTGCGCCGGCGCGCTGATTTACGCCTTCCTCCGTCGATAAATTACGTGGCGATAGCGCGCCAACTGGTACCTCACTCCATTTGTTGTCCACTGACTTTGCGACTTGTTTTGCTGGTTGTACTTTGTTTTGATTGACGAACGTCTTTGTGAACAGTATTAGGTGAGTTGCAATGTCAGCAATGTAGATTAGAAAATGATAGATCGAAATTTCGATCTTTATACTCGTATCCAGTAAATGCGAATCGTAGTTTCGATCTAGTAGTAGTTAAATACGTGTTTTGTTTGGTTTATAGTCATAATTTGGTTTGTTAACAAATGAACATATTAAAATGAATAAATATTAAATTATTCATTCCGGAGTATTATTTATAATGTTCTCTACGATTTTTTCAATTTAATGTCGGCCAATGATTATGGCTCATTTTCTTATAAATCTTAAGTAACAATCGAACATGCAGTCCACCTGATGGTATGTAGTCACTGATGCTAATAGAACAACCAAAGGAGCGGGGGTTCCATCAGAAGCCGACCGCAGATGCATTGGCACTCCTAATGACTAATATGCTCGCCTTATATGTATATAGGTAGCCAATAATTACGACGGATACATAAGCAGTCAGTCGGCATTCACACCCATCCATCAATACGCAAATCTGTTTTACACTAGCATTTTCGTCCCATCCTTTATTATTTTAGAGGTTACTGGGCCTTTTTTTTTCTATAAATTTGGAATTTTTCACCGTTTACGCCTTTGGGGCTAATGTTTTTTTATAAAACGTACGCAATTAAATTTTCCTTATTTACTACATAAAACTAAGTAACACACAATAGTTCTACAAAATATCTGATATAGCAGCACGAAAGGGCTTGTCTTCATGCCGTATAATGGACGCCAGTTGCCTGCGGCGATCAAATTTAATTGCTCCCTAAGATATATGATTAAGATGTGCTAACGTCGCTCATGATTTATGATCGCCTGGTAATTTAAGGCTTTATCAATGGTGTATTGGTTAATCTCGGAAAAGGTTGAATGTCATGCTTAATTTACCTTTATTAATGCTAAGTTTTAAATTAATTTCGGACCATTGAAATATCTCAAAACAAATATACTCGTATAATCAAAGAATTGAACAAAAAAAAATTTAACTGCGACATAACAGTGATACCTATTATATCTTATCAATGCCTTTTCGTGGTAACGACATATCCACTCATGTTTTGGTCAGATTTTTTTTATAACTAATTTTAGATTAAGTGACTGCTATCCAATGATAACGACTGTAATATCGGCATAACGTCTTCGAAGCATGGAATGGACTTGAAATATCCAATAGTGGTCACCAATCCAACTCCCGACTACGCCCGACGTTAACTTCCCAGTATTACTAATTGGTAGAGCTAGTTTAGTTCGGTTGGAGATGTACCACACCTATTTTTAGCGTGAAACAGTTCTTGTGTGTCCGTGGATGGGTATGGTACCCGACTCATTTATATATGAGGGGACCATCTTAGTTCTTGGGAGCAGCGACGCATCTGTGATCGACTTCATTATAGAACAGGGGATAGATAGCCGCTGCAATCAGATGGACTCCATGCTTATTTGCTACTTCAATAAAAAAAACTTGGTTCATCAGTTAATTTCTAGAAACCGCGGGGTACCCCTCGTTTCAATGGTAAATATTAATTGCATACTAGTTGCTTAATTAATTATGTACTGTATCTAAATGTTATACCGTTTTGAATAATGTACTAATGTTTGGTAATTAATCAAGACAACAGGTGTTTATCTCGATAAATGTGGTAATTAGTTATTAATATTCCCTTATTACAACACATTTATTACCAATGTAAGTATGTTATGTTCCTTTGATCTTTGGTTTGTAGGTCTTAAATAATGGATTTTGTTAAAGATAATACCCCCTGTATTATCTTTAACAAAATAAAGAAAACATGTTAAGCTAAAACTAAAAGAAAACATGTTAAGCTAAAACTTATGAAAATAACTGTATATTTATAGCCTTAATCATGGTTTAACAGTGATTTTTGTTCTATTAAAATCCATCAAATCTAGCTAAAGTTCTTACACCTTCAAATTATGTGACATTTTTTTAAGGCAAGTGAAACTGCAGTGCACTACTAGACTATAACAAAAAAAAACTCATGTAAATCCACTTGTCTATACCAAGCAAAGAAGAAGTAGGTACCTACTGTTCGTTATTCGACAATGTAGACTGAATCACTTTTGTGTGGTTCAGACCTGACAGTGTGGAACGAGTACACAGTAGTATTGTTGTTATCTAGCAACAAAGCTATGATTTGGCTTGAATGGTGTGGTTAGGTAGTCATATACTTATATGAAATACTCTTACTTTTAATATTTATCTACTAAAACAAATCTTTCTATATGTCTGGACAGCTAAATTAATAGCAGCAAGTGACCACACAATACTTCGTATGAAATAACGCCAAAACTTACCCCACTGTTAAGTCGCTACTCTTGAGGAGAATGTAAAATACCCCATATTAATATCTCGGATAATAATTTCTTCAAAATAAAACAGTGGATTTCTACAATTCTGATATCTATATTTATAAAACTTTTACTAACAGATATGTATAAACTAGATGTTTCACCTGCTACTATATAAGAAAAAAACAAACAAACATAGCGCGATGTTATATAGACAATAAACTCCTTCAATAAATGAACTATTCAACACAAAAATATTTTTTAATTCGACCCAGTAGTTCCTGAGATTAGCGTTAACCAAACAAACTTTTCAGCTTTATTATATTAATCAAAGTATAGATTGGTATCGAATAATGAAGAGTATCTCTAAAGTATTTTCAAGCAGTTTGAAGGTGGTAGAACTTGTTGTGGTTCGACTCCGGAAGCACCAGCGCTACACCTTTACTATCTAATAACAGCAGTGTTATGCGCTGCTGGGTTCTAGTCTGAAGGATGTGGTAAGAGATATACTTTTCCGAGGCATTCCATCTTAGTCCTCAGTGGTAGCAACGCATTTGTGGGTAACCTTAGGTGAGACTTTGATCTTACCTAGGATTGATTACAGATGTCCATGGGCGGCAGTTGCCACCTACCATCAGGTGGGCTGCATGCTCGTTGCTACTTCCATACCATAAAAAAGAAAAGTAAACCGTGACGATACAGTACTAAAAATAACTTTTTAGTACTATTATTTTCCTTATCTTTTTAGCCGACATTAAAAATGCAGTGACAATGTAACACCACGTTAATTGCCTTCAGTACTTTATAACCATAAAATATAATTACCCATGTAACCTTAAACTGTGTAATAAACTGCGGTTTTCATACGAACCGTCGATTGTAAATTTCCAAGATTAACAGTTACTAGTATAGAGGCATTAAGTTAAATGTGACTTGTACATAAAAGATAATGGTGAGCAATCGATTTGATTTGAAATTCAAAGTGGTCATTCGTGGGCGGTGTTTTATAGCGAGCGAGGTACGAGAAGCGAGGCTGATGACAACGAATGTGCAACATTTGGAATGATCTCCTTCTGAGGTAGTCCCGGAGGTATGACATGTCATAGACCCATGGGGCTTTTAGAACTTTTCCTTCATCTTCAGCGATGCATTGGCGATTTCTCTGGTATTGCAAATATCCAAAGGCTACGGTGACTACATTCCATCAGGTAGCCTATCTCGCTAGTCGTTTGGTAAAGCTATAAAAATGCTTAAACAACAAATGTATACATACATTTGGAACAATTAACATTAGGTGGCATTTACGCGAGGAGTTCCAACTTTGAAGGATCAACTCCGGAGGTACCACATCTACTCATGTTTATGTTTACAAGCGGTGTTAATGTGATATGGGATACACACTTATCTTAGGCATTCCAACTTAGTTGTCAGGCAATACTCGAATGTTATCTAGGATTAATAATATATATGACATCTGTAATCAACCCTGTAATCATTTGTAATAGGCGGCACTGGCAAAACTTGAAAAATAAAAGTAAAACTAACATTAACATAGCCTATCGCTTGATAGTTTATGGTCTTACCAGATACTACTTCATCAGCTTGATTCTATAATGTCGATTAAGATCTCAACGGGGACTGTTTCATTTACGTCTATATTAATGTCTTATTAAATCACACATACCTGCAGTTGTTGCCTTTTGTGCTGAGATGGTGCTTTTTACTTGTAAATGCCCGAAGCGATGTGGTCACAAAGACGGATGTAGGTTTTGGATTTGGTTCCAGCGAGACAGACATTTAAAGGATGAATTCGTTTTTATGTTTTGTTATGACAGAACTGTTGATGTTATGACGAATTCAAATTAGGTTGTTTAGGCAATTTCGAAGCCGAAATCAAATACAGCCCGTTTGCGGTGATCGACCTAATGTAAAACTTTTTACAATTGGTCGTATATGGACATAACTGCTTGCTATTCCGGAAACGGGAGTCGGGTTGGCTAGAGCGAAAGCGCAAAACGCGTTAGGTGACTGATCTAATGTAAACAAGCCAGTTCGGTTAACGAATTCGGTTAAGCCGAATACGAGCGGTGGATTCGGTGAACGACCTAATATTAACGCACCAGTTGCTTAAAAGGAAACCTTCGTTTTTATTTAATTAATTGTTTTTTATATAAAAATATAGATATACTACACTTTTAATTCTGTACACATCACTTTTAAGTAGGTACCTAATATATCTACACATTTGTGAAGCTTCACGTTATAATTGCTTATTTTATTTTTGTATGTACAAAAATGTCTAACCTACTACGCTAACATATACATTGATACAATTATTATTGATTAAATTCTTAGTACCATAGTAACATAGGCTACATAACTAATTCCGTTTGGAAATAGATACAAGTATATCCCAAATAGATACAAACAAACTCCACTCGTTTGCCACTTCAATTGCATTAAAAACTTACGACTGATGACGCGGAACGAGCACGAATAAACATCTATGTATGTATCAATTGAATATGTATGTTATAAATAAATGCATGTAATGAATGTGTATGAGTGGTTATTATTTATGACGGAACGCCTCCGATGCCGGCGATAATTACAGGAATATATTGTCTTAGCGTTGTAATGGAAAACCGCTGACATTAAGATATTGTTGTCTTGAATAAACAGTACTATGTAAGACGTATACTTATACTAAGCTTATCGCGTATAGCCAGGGGTATTTTATATTTAAGACCTTTTTTTTGTAAGGTGGAAGTGGCAAACGAACATGCAGTCTACCTGATGGTGACTACTGGTTACTGCTGTTCATGGAAATTTATAACAACTTATAAATTTCCCGAACAGGGTTTTTATATAAAGTCAATCACAGATGCGTTGCTACTTTGTGGTCGTGTCAGGTGAAAGTGAGCTGGCAATTTTACAGGTGATATCCAATGTACAATGTTAAGCGTTCGGAAGTTCGGAAGGAATGAATGACCGCTAGTGGCTTAGTTTCATATGCTTTGGTGCACACTTCAACCTGTCGATGGTTGGTATTAGATAGCATATCCAATATCTTATAGGTATTTAAGCATGCAGTTCTTCAATAACTAGTGAAGTATACTCCATGCCTCGCTCAGTTCTCTCAGAGAGTAAAAGGATCAATCAAAACACAAGAATGATGACTTATGAAGTGTGGCACACCATACTAATATGACTAAAGACATGTAGAAGGTTCCGGGTTCTGGCCGGAGATAAATGTAGAGTCTTTTTTGGGTCTAGACCAATACGTTGTTGTTTATTTGTCTTTCTATGCGTACATGGATATTTTTTAATAATTATACCGTTTAATGTGTATATTACCTACACCAGAGAAGTCGACAGCTGATGGTAAGTAGTTAAAACCCACGAGCTCGGTATTTCTTTATGCCTATATAACTATAAGTCAGATTTTACCAGTAAGTAAGATTTTACAACTAAGGTAAGGTAAGGTAACAGTAAGGTGGTACAACCAGTGTAGTTCGACCGGGAAAGCACCACCGCCACACCTATTTCTAACGTGAAGCAGTTCTTGCGTTCTCTGTGATCAACTTCAGATAGGACTCCTGTTCTATATGAAGTTGCTTATAGATGTCCATGGGCGGCAGTAATCACTTACCATCAGATGGACTGCATGCTCCTTTGCTACCTCAATCTGATAAAAAAGTTAGACTGGCTACTTGATAGAAAATCACCGTTGCATGTGTACATTTCCAACACCAAATAAGTCGACAACATTGCATCTGATGCCGCCCACGGGAAGCTATAAGCAATTTAAGATAGAACTCTCAAGAAAGGTGTTCAAGTCAATCAAAGATGCTTTCCAATAACCGTGGAATACGATTATATGACAGTAAGCCCACAGCCACTCTCTTCCACTGGAACGTAAGAACTTTTTGACGTTATAAAGTAATGGTATCTCCCTGGTCGAACTGCACTCGATCTACCTCCTTAAAACCTCCATTTTAAGCCATTTTTAAAGAGCTCCATCTTTGTAAACTTATTATGGTCCCACTGCTGGCACGGGTCTTCTCTCAGAATGAGAGAGTTTAAGGCCATAGAATTAGTAGACTTCACACAACTCTTTTTTCTTTTTTTTAGAGAATTCTCAGGTGTACAGGTTTCCTCATGATGTTCTCCTTCACCGTAAAGTAGTGATAATTAATTTTCAAAACGCACATGATTTAAAAAAAAATCAGTGGTGTGTTCCTGGGATTCGAACCTCGGACCCTTGATTGGCCGAGTTTCAACCATTAGGCTATCACTGCTCTCAAGAGCTCCACATCACAAATAAACATACAAGATACATTTTAACCCCAATCAACATCCAGACAATCTACTTGCTTTAAATACTCCGATAAATTTTCATATAGCGTGGGTACTATTGTCTATGAATTTGCCAAACAATCCCCATTTGTACTATTTACGACCGTAAAGCATTCTCTCTTAAAGACCAACTTTGATTGTAACAAATACCCAGGTGTTTTCATATAAAGTAATTTGAAACCATTTTAACATATTTTAGAGTTTATTTTCGATCGTAATGGTAATAAATGTAAGAATTTCTGTCTTGCTGAAATGGAAATATATTTCAAGCCATATTTCAAAGTTTTAGAGTATATTTTTCTTTGTTTCTCGAGCGCGTTGCAGCGTCACTATTGTTTCTCGATTTGCCCCGAACATTACTTTTTATCCTCTCGAAGTCGTTTCAATGTATTTCCTTTGTCTATTCCGCGCCAGTTTGTATGAATTGCTGGAACTAATGCCGCGTTTTTATCTGTATTATTGCTCTTTATTTTATCTTCTTTGGTTTATTTCTAGTCCTGTAAAAATGTTTATTTCTTACTTAGTTTTGTTATCAAAGGAATAGCCATTATAAAGTAGGGTAATTCTAACTTGTATATAGATGTTGCTTCGTTTTGTAACACTATTTATGTAAAAACGATAGGATACTCATTTTTAATTAATCATCGCAGCCTAAACTATTAAAAGTAGAACCATTAAATTTACAACAATAAATTCATTTTATGCCTAACCTTTGCCTTTGCCTAACCTTTTGCCTTAACCTTTGCCTAAATTTATTTTATGCCTTTAAAGAAAAGTTGTTCTACTTTCTTGAAATATTAACTCGTTGAATTTACATCGTTTTATACTACTTAAGTTACGAATAAAAATGATATCTATTTTTAGCATTACGTAGTAGTCGTTTTGGTGTAGGGTGTGATAGCCGGCCAAGTAACATATGGTATTGAGGTATTTGAAAACATAGGATACTTTTTATTTTATATATAAAATTCTTGTGTCACAATGTTAGTTACCTTACTCCTCCGAAACGGCTTTACCGATTTTTACCAAATTTTACATGCATATTCAGTAGGTCTGAGAATCGGCTATTATTTAATTTTCATACCCCTAAGTGATAAGGGTTGTTCTCCCTTAACATTATTTTTTAAATTTTTTGACATTTTTATTTTGTTTTAATTTTTCTATAATGTGGCATTAAAAATACATACAACCCAAATTTTTTACCTTTTTATCATTTACTAGCTTAGCCCGCGGTTTCACCCGCGTTTAAAAGAAATGTAACGTGACATTCATTAACCGAAATTTTATACCTTTAAAAATCTCTATTATATTCTTTTACCGGTACCGCCGCCGTACCTTATGCCGGTACCGCCACAAATGCTACGTCACGCAATTTTTAAATCTGTAAAATCTTAGAAAATATTCATTTAAATCATATGCTGTATATGGGCCATATAGATTTATATTAAATCAACAATGTATTTAAGGTATTTTATTGGATAAGGATTAATGCTGTATTGGTTAAAATCGCTTCGAAAATTAGCCATTATTTGTCGTAAAGAGTAAATGACAAAAAATGTTATTGTGGGATATCCATAAGAGATAGACATATACCATCGCGGAGTTTTCTGTAGACCTTTTTGATGTGTACAGTACTTAGTACATTATTTTGATAAATCTCGTAGGGTTCAGCCTGCGTTTGCAATGCAAGCGGAAATGTAATTATTTACGACATCACATTAGAAACCTCTAAAAATAATAGTATTTTCCACTTTTGGATATTATTATACATATAAACCTTCCTCTTTAATCAGTCTATCTATTAAAAAAAGCCGCATCAAAATCATTTACGTAGTTTTAAAGATTTAAGCATACAAAGGGATATAGGGACAGAGAAAGCGACTTTATTTTATAGTAGTGATATGGCAAAACAACGTTTGCTGGGTCAGCTAGTAAATATATATAAATGCATGGGGTTATTATAGAAGGTTATTATTGTCATGGTAAAATATCTCACAAAGACCCCACGCTTTATTACGATAAAAAGATTTTCTTCTAATCGCTCTATTTTTTAACTTAAAGAAAATTATTTTCGATTTTTTTGGTCGGCTTGTTTCAAAAGCGTGGTTAAGTTAAGTTAAGTTTTTATAAACTATTATTTATATTAAACGCTTTTGTAACAAGTTCAACTAAAAAGTAGAATTTTTAGTTGAACTAGTTACAAAAGCGTGTTTTTTTAATTTATTAAACAATTACTTATTTTTTTCTTTTTTAGTCTCATCGATAATAATTTTATAGTAGGGAAAGTTGATATTTAGTGCATCATATGTGAAAACAGCTTCTCTGGTCACAAACCCAAATACTCACGTCAAAGTCACATTCAGCTTGCATCAAAATTGGCGAACTTGCAAACAAACTAGCAACGCCCATTTTCACCACCTTAGGGGATGATATTCCAGAATCGGTGAAATATGTGTTCTATTATATTATACCGCAAATCCAAATACTAAGTTACATAGAACTAGCATCAAAATTGCGGAACTTTCATACAAACTTTCACCCCCTATTTAACCCTTATAGGAGTGGATATATATACATATATGTATATATATATATATAGAATATTGTATTGTCATCTGTACTTGATAAGCATGCAAAGTTTCAACTTAATCTGATGTTTCAAAGTGGGTAAAAATCGCGTTCAAAGAAAGATTCCGTTACATACATACAACCCAAGCTTATAAAAGCGTGTTAAATACATGATTGTTTGCCAAAATTATTGAAAACGCGAGCGAAGCCGCGGGTAAAAGCTAGTATTATAGAAACAAAATTAGTCTATTCGCAAAGAACTCTAAAACACTTATGCTACGGTTATGTCAATTTGTAACTTGAGTTTCTTTTGCGGCTAGACTCAAACTATTTGCAAATAATTCAGCTTTAAAGTCACATATACACGTCGTTGATTAATGTAAGTCTCGAAAGCTAATCCTACATTTACAATCAATTATTTCAACAAGACCAATTGAACCATGCCTGAAGGTGTCCAGAAAATGTGTAGGAGCCCCATAATGTTGAAGAATGGTCGTCTGTACAATATATACTAAAGTTAAAGTGACTTTCTTTGACGATAAAGAATTGTAGCCTTTATATACAAGGAATAGAGTATATATTATTTGATAATAGTATTTAAGTGTGTGAATTGTTTTGCCTACAGTACAGTCGTTTGTCGGGCGATGTATTGCCAGTAATTACCGGTTGCAAAGGCGTGTAGGGTGTGCAAATTATTTCTATTTTGACGAAAGATCCTTACATTCAAGGATATTTATTTAATGTGGTTGTTCTGCGAGAATTTTAAGAAAGTGGTAGGTAAACTGAAATCTGAAATTTAGTGCAAATGAATCTAAATAAAAATTATTTATTAGTAAATGGTGTCCAAGGCTTTATTTGTTTCCTTTGAACATTTTTTATTATCTCTTGTAATTCTGGACGTCCTCTGACGAATGATATTACATTAAAATATTATGTACCTATGAGAAAATGATAGGGAGTTACTTTTCTGCCGAATAGTACTTAGCAAAAAGTTGCAGAATTTATTAAATTATAAACTATTCAAGCGAATTATAATTTGTCCATTTGAGATGTACAACAAAAAGCTTAACAAATAAAGAACAATCGCAATCGTAAACATTTATTAAAAGCCAATAAAAAACATTTTACTATAAAACAGTTTATTTTTTACCGATGCTCATATTCGGCGCTTGAGTAGAGCTTATCGGGTTGCATGCATGATTGAACAACTGTTAATTTAATTTATTGATAATTTAATACCACACCATATTCAAGTCAGTGTTGTGAAGAAACAGTAGTTTTTTGATTATACAATGACAAATACCAGTAATTGATGCGGTCAATTGTAACGATATTGGTGCAATTAGTAGCTATATAATGAATATTTTATGTATTTTTTATGATAGCACAAAAAGCGTGAAATTGCGAATGTAATTCTTTTGATTTCAGTGATTGATACATTAGGTTGCGACGTAGTTAAATTACAAGTGAAGCTAAACGAGTAAGATGTGCTATGGAAAATATGAAGTCGGTTCAATATATTTATCGTGAGCCACACTAGTCGTGATCCTCAGCTCAGTTTAGCTAATAAGATGTGCTATGTAGATGCACTACACGAGGTAGTTGTGTCAATGAGATGCGCCAATGGCAAACAGCTGTCGCTTTAATCCGCTGCTCTCATTCGTAGCTCCAATTCTTAGCTTTAAAGCAAAAAAATCCTAAACTTTCATCCATAGCTCTTTAGCGCCAATCTTGAGCTGATCCGTAGCTCTAATCCCTAGCCTGCGCTGAGACGGTGATAGAGTAGGCAAAAAAACACCTTTGATGTCATGCTTTAAGCGTACATTTGTTGCTTCTATTCTTGGCTTGCATCTGTTGCTCAAATCCTTAGCGCACATCAGTAGCTCCAATCCTTAAAATACACTTGTTCTCGAATCCTTTGCCTTCATCTGTAGCTCCAATTGTTAGCATAAATTGATAGCTCCAATTCATAGCTCGTATTCGTAGCTCCAATCCATTCCACGCCTTCATCCCTCGCCCCAATGGTCAGCTCGCGTCTGTTATTCAAATCCTGAGTTCGCATCCGCAGCTTCAATCGTTAGCCTTCATCCGTAGCCCTAATTCTTAGCTCTCATGTTTGTTACAATATTTAGCTCGGATCCTTTGTTCCAATCCTTAGCTCGCGTCCATAGCTTCAATCATTAGCATGCATATACGTCAAGGTTACTTACTGGATAAATCAAATCAAAAATCTTTATTATGAATAGGCCTACAGTGGCACTTACAAATTGTCAATTACAATATTTTTTCTTACATTACCACCGGATCGGAACATGACTCCAACTGAGAAGATCCGGCAAGAAACTTAGTGAGTTTATCTTTTTTCCTTATATTACTTTGTATATATAGTTTTTTAACCATCTTGTTTATTACATGGGCAATAATAGCTAGCTCCAGTATCTTGCCTTATATTTGACTAAACTAGATACGTGTTTGGCAAGATACGCTACACTTTGACATTTAATTAAGTATTGAAATATATATCATTGCTCAGTTCCAGGCTTTTTTGTCTTCTACCACTTTCTTTCACTGTTTATTAAAAATAATTTTACTAAAAAATATGTGTATATTATATTTTAATGTAAAATAGAATATGTTTGCAATAGATATATATTTGATGTGACCTTGCGACACCAGGGCCATGAATCAGAAAATCAATAAAACATTCGACAAAAATCGTGCCCTGTAAACATCACACGACAAATCGTACCACATAATCGGTTACTCGTGACGTGACCTTAATAGTTAGTAATTTTCAAATCGTAAACATGTCTACCCTATACTTACTGGAGCGAAAGTACAGTCGAGGAATAAATCAGAAATACAATGAGCTAAGATTACTGCTTCATTTGAGTCATCGACTGTACGTGATATAGGGTTGGCAAAATTATTAATTTTTCAATAATGATAAAGGAAAACTTAGATTTTTTTTTATGATTAAGAACTCGATGACATCGACATCTTGGTGCATATTTTACCATGCTCAAAAAATGTTCATTGCTAGTGAACGACTGCTACCCAGTAAACACAATTTGGACAGACCAATGAGCGTACCCTCAGAAGCACGAAAATGTGCATGAAATTAAGCTACTAGCGGTGACCTATCCATCTCCAAGTAGAGCCTGATGTTACTTAACTCTGAAATCGAGTAAGATCTATGTACAGGCACATAGTACTAAGTGGGTCATTAGGTCATTTCCACTTTTAAGGTGGATTCCTAGTAGTTTAACCTAGACACTCATCTAAAAGTGGGATAAGGAAGAGTTACTTGTTTGGGGCGTTCCAACTTAATCTTAAGGGGTAAAAACGCATTTGTCGCCGAGCAAGGGTAGACTCCGATCTCATTTGAGATTGACTACAGGATTCTATGGGCGGCAATGGTAACTAACTGCAATAAAAAAGCTACTGAAATAAAAAAAAAAAAGTCAAAACAATAAGGTTTTACCCGTTTCTGAGACTTACTTAATGTAGGTCATAAACTATATGTCTGCCAATTTAAAGCCAAATAGAATCAGTAGCTTATACGGGAAAAAGTAACAAACACACATACATTATCACTAACCTTCGCTTTTATAATATTAGTATGATTAAATAACACAAATTCCTACCATGTACCACTACATATTATGTATTTTTTATAATACATTAGGTAGTAGCAAACGAGCATGCAGTCCACCTAATGGTAAGTGGTAACTGCTGCCCATGGACTCGTGTAATCAATCCTAGATAAGATCAGTCATAGCTGAGGTTGCCAACTGCCCTGAGGTTTGAGGATTAAGTCGGAACACTTCGGATAAGTATGTCTCCCTTACCACACTCTTCAAACCAGAACACAGCAGCGCTTCACACTACTGTTATAAGGCAGAAATAAAAATATATTATTTTCCAACCCTATGTAACACAAATTATATTATCATTATGATGGAAAATATAAGAATCCGTCAATGTCATCGTAATCTGTGACTAAAATACGTAATTTACTAAATTAGGCATTATCATAATTAAATATTTGATTTATTTTATGTTTATGTTTAGACGTTTGAATGTCAGCTGTTAAGATTAATAAAAGTTGATCTTTCTGGTAAAGTTCATCGACAAAAATAGAGGTATATGTAAAACATCTTACTAACAATATAAATGCGAAAGTTTGTAAGGATGTATGTGTGTCTGTTACTCTTTTTAGTTAAAACCACTGGTCGGATTTCGTTGAAATTTTGCGCACAGATAGTTTATGACTGTGGTAACATATGGGGTACTCGTTACCGTCGTAAACGTTACCAAACCGGACGGAGTCGCGGGCAAAAACCAGTCTTTAATATCTATAGAAGTAAAAGGATACCTACTCACTTTTGACTAATCATTGTAAAGTCTACACTACTAAAGCTGGAACCATGAAATTTATGATGGTAGACATCGTTGCAGCAGTTTTTATGCCAAGGTGTGGCGGTAATGCTTCCGGAGTCGAACCACAACGAAATATATCTACCAACATTAGATATTTAATTTTAATCTATACAAATAAATAAACATCAAAATAACATTTTTACTGAGTGTATACAAAGGTATACCAGTATATGATACTTATATATACTAAAACCAATTACTAATATTTTTTTCTGTGTCTTATATAGATGTGCCGGCAACCACATCCTTCAACCGAATCGCAAGAACTGCTTCACATTAGAAATAGGTCTGGATATTACACTGGTTCTGCCACCTGGAAAATTATTTATTGTTAGATGTCAAAAACAATCACGCGATATGATCGTACGATAATAAAATGAGGGTACATAACGCTTATAAATAGACGAGCACTAACTGCTGAAGGAATTCTTTTAGTCAGACAGCGCTCGGTGCGGTTGTGCTTTCTCATAATTATTATCGTTACTTATAAAGTACTCGTATCTTAAAATTGGTGGTGTTTTTGTTAAATAATAGACAAGTCATAAGATATGTAACTTAGTGTTAGATTATTAAAAAAATATAATATTTCTTAAGCGCGTGTGAAACCGTAGTGCTCAGCTAGTTATACTTAATATGTAACGTTATACAAATGAACATAATACTAAACGGTCAATAAATAAGACCTTCATTGAAATAATCTTCACTAAGCCTGAATAGTGGTATTTCCCACAGACCATAAATTATTGTATCGTAAATTTAGTCATATATTTTATCTAGTAATATAGTAAAATTGTCGTTTTATTTATGACTTTCATGACATGCAGATAATAATAGACGCGTAAGGCTTAATGTATATATCAGAATTAAGCTTAATTTACATCTATAGACATCGAATATCATAGTGAAAATTTTATTTACCTATACAATGTTTTAACTCATTGCAAGGTTTTAGAACGGGTATGGTTCGACTGTTTAAGATCCACCGTCACACCACTTTCTGGCGTAAAGCAGTTCTTGCGTTTAGGTGGAAGGGTTTGTTTGCAGGCTTACTTTCATATTAAGAGACCATCTTAGTCCTCGGGACTAAGATGCAAGCAACGCAGCAACGTATCAATGATTTACTTCTGATACAATCCCTGTCTTATATGACGTTGATTACAAATGTCCGTGGGCGGCAGTGACCACTTACCATCAGGTGGAGTGCAAGCTGTCTGGCTACTTCAATCGTATACAGGATGTCGGTTAAAAAGCAGGTACGGCCCGTGTCTTCACGGCAGTGTTACGGTAGCTAGAAATACGTCTGTACAGGTTATATAGAAGAATACTGACACGTTAAATGTACATAGGTAAATGTATGTAAAATAATGCAGCTTTAATTGTCTTGTTTCGTCTATTGATAACATTATTAGAAGTCTAGGAAGTAAAACCCTTTGTGGTCCAACACCGGAAGAATGTCGTTACACCAATGACTGCCTATTTTTAAAGGGAGATCAAAAGTTTGAAGGTGGTAGAGCTCTTTGTGGTTCGACTCCGGAAGCACCACCGCCACACCTATTTCTGCCTAATA
>MOOZ01000845.1:89490-100637 GCA_002930495.1 Cecropterus lyciades
AGGAGATGCGGTGTGTCGTTGCCGTCCTCTCTGTCCTCTGCGGCCGTTTGGTGGTTTGCAGCGGAACTAAGGAGCGGATCTGCCGCTGCGTGTGGGAGGAAGATGCCTGTAAGGTGTGGAAAGCTTTGCAGATGTCGGCTTACCCATGCCCACGGCCCCTGGATGGCGGTCTTGGGGTTGGTCCGTCGCCCTGCGGATGGGAGCCTTGTAGGTAAGGCGCGCCTTTGTGATTTCTGGCGCGCACCTCCTCCAACAGCAAGGTTGGAGGGGAGCTCCATGCTCCACGCAAAGGGACTGCGGGAGCGGCCAGGCACCGGCGGGTTCGCGGATGATTGCGAAAGCGTGTCCATGATTCCGCCGTACGGTGCGAGGAGAAAACACAGTGGGGGTCTAGCCGGTAAGAGTCCGGCATAACTCGGCTGCTCCCCCGGGCGGTTGGGTATCCATGATGATTACCCACTTAAAAAAAGGTCATATAGTATTTGCGTGACAAAATGTATTCAAAACCGTTTTGTGGAGACATAATAACAAATATCCATCCATCATTCCTTATTAACTTAATATTATTAATAAGATAACAGGCTTCTTTAATTTTTTTTGTCATACAATTAAAGATAAACCTTGATAACAGCTATTTAATAATACTCACATTAAAATTCTGAAAAAGCCTTCAAATATTCTAGACAATAATGTCCACAGGACAGCAAGAATTTTAATTCAAACAAATCAAATAACTATAACCCTGACTTCATATTAATTCGTTCTATAATAAGCACTATTAAAATACCAATTCAAATACGTGCAAACTACTAACGGCGAGAAACAATTAGCTATTTTTGGACAAAAATCATTAAATTTAACTCAATATAATATAATATTTGTATGAATTAATATTAATATTAACAACTTCATATTTCATACATTAGAATCTATGAATATTAATTTTATGAATTCATATTCAAAAAATTAATTTCGTCTCAAAATTATGAGAAATTAATATGAGGCACAAAGAGGCATGTGAGGCATTAACTTGTAAAAAAGATATATAGACCACCTCCGTGACCACCTTCCATGTAATTGGGTCGAAATATCGCTAAAAAGAAATTCAAAAACCACATATCGTGAGTACCCGTAACATATTAAAGTTATAAAAAAGGCGTATGAAAACATATCCCAAAATGTATTAAATGGAGGATATTACTACATTAGATTATGAAAGATTTGTTTGATTTGATTCATCTTATCTCAGTTTTTAGCTTTTATGTGATTACTCGGTTACTAGTTTAAAGTGTGACAAGTGCAAAGTGTGCAAGGAAGGATATTAAAAAGCTAATATACTCGTAGGATCTACTAAGAACTCGTCATGAATAATATTGTGAAGTTCTTCGTTCCTATTCTTCTATTCTTCCGGAACATTCGAGAACTTTAGTGGTTTTATTAAAAACAAATGAATATCGAATATCTTGTTAATTTTATTGCTGATAAAAAATAATCGATTAGGTATAAATTCGTCTCATTGATTTATTGGACGAGAAGTATACAATTATCCATTTAAATTAAATTTAGGTAATAAATTGTTAAAATATGAGATAATACAATTCAAGCCGAGAAAATTGCTTATCCTTAACACATTAGACATTGTGAGTAGAGCACTATCAAACGTTCCACGTTATGAGACGTGCACTATACTATTGATCATGTAAATGTCCACCCCCTTTTTTCTGTATTTCGAGGCGCGATTTTTTTTAAATTATATAGCCCATGTCAATTCCAAACCGAGACGATTCTAATATATGTCATGCGTCACAATCCATCAAGCCGTTTGGGCTGTAGGGCGTGCCAAAGAAATGAACATACATAGAAACAAACATACACACACAAATACTTACATACATACTTACATAAATACATAATCTCGAAAAACATTACCATCCTTCTGATGCAGTCGGGTACAAACACTCTCACGGACGCATCCGCACAGTGAAAGCCTATAAATGAAATCGAAGTATTGTCGTGTAGCGTAAAACGTTCAATCAAAAGGTCCCATTCACAACTTCAGTTGAACGACCACACAGCGATTTTCAAGAACTTAATTTAATGATGGCTGATGGCCAGTGCATTGTGGACCGTGGCCACACAAGGCGCTATGCATCAATCTGTATACGTCCCATCAATTACTTACGTCAGCGAGCCCTTAAGGTGGATATAGACTGGGCTGAAGCAAACAGACTTATAGCGATAGTATGAAAAAATACAATTAAACATAATTTATACTATGTTTACATTTTGTAGGAGGTATCAGATAAGTCTTTAAAAGTTAAACTATTTTCATGAGTGATGGTTACATTTTGGTTACTCTTGGCAAGTTGGTTATGTTTTCCAAGAACCTTATTCTAGTTTATCAGACTGAGAGAGCATTCAAATATTGAAAACGCTTTCTTACCCTCGGCTGAAACTGGATATTATTTTATAATTTTAGTTGGAGCCAATCTCTGTCTTATTTTTGTGTAATTACATGTATTTATTTATTTTTTATTTATACTAATTGAATCACAGATTATTTTCACGTAATATTTTTATAATTTCCTTGTGGGATTGTATCATGCTATCATAGTGTTTTGATACGGTACTAAGACTTGATTCTTCCCGAAACAAACCATGTAATTTACATTCTTGCATATCACGGTACATAAAGGCAAATATCTGATATACCTACTAAAGCTATGTATATCATTTTCAGGTATCATGTACCTACGTGATTTATGTCTATGTCTTACAGAAACAAATGTATGTAATGTGTAGACAATTTTGTAATTTTTTTAGTGAGCCGTCTTGTTTACTCGACTTACGTTTTAAGTTTATTTTAATTTGATTCCTCAATCTGTGCATAGCTTTATGTAAACGTACCGTCTTTGAAACTTCACCCCGCTTGGAGCCTTTTGATGTTCCTATCGACATAAATCTTGTACCAAATAAAATTTATTAATAGAGATAGCTTACGATATGTAATTGTAAATGCTGAAAGAGATACGGTTTACCGGAAGTGTGGCATCAAAGATGATAAAAGATATTACTTTTTACTAGAAAACTTAAAGTGATGTTATAGTAAAAGTTATAATGATAATGAATATGGTATTTTGTTCGTTTACTTGAAATATTTAGTTTATACGGTTCAAATTAAGAGGCCATTGCGATTTATACTTATATAATTATGATTATAATTAAGTGAATTTATCCCGAAATTTAGTAGTATGGGTGATAAGAAATGTTTTACTGGAATTATATCAACTGCAGTTGACATAATAATGACAATTTACCAGTAATTTCTGTAGTACGTCAACATCAGAAAATTATGTATGCTATTATACATAATTTTCTGATGTTTTGTGATTACCACCCATGGTATCTACAGGTGATACCTGTAGACACATATTGCAGATGTGCAACTATATTTATTTTATTTTATTTAAAAAGGCGACACAAACTATTTATATCAACTTAATTTGTAACTTGTTTGAAGGCGTTTTTTCCTGCAAAGCCGCTTATTTTGGTACAAGAAATAAGCCAACGAGTTTAACAATATTCTATTATAACAGTATATGGAGTGTTTAAATATATATTTTTTGATTATCCTCTTATTTTTAACGTAGTGCGCATTAGAAATTAGTTAGCACGCTTTCATGGCGAAGAAAAACATTAAAAAAGATATCTGCATAATTATAATCGGGAGTTTTCAAAAATTATCTCAAATGTATGTAGTCTTCTAATCGACAATTGGCAGTATGGTGAATGACCGGACAGCAGTGACCTGAAGTTAATAGTTAAGTCAGGGATTAAACACGGAACCCTATGCCACATGAACTTTCAACAACAAAAACTTAACCACGTAAATCATAATAATGTCCTACAAAAACCCAAAAGCGATTCCGTCAAGCAGCAATTTTGACGAAACCGCTAAAACTGTTCCACGAACTAGAATCCCCCGTAATTCGTTCTAACCCGTCCACCGTACATTATAACATCGTTAACCCGTCGTTACTAGCCACAATTTAACGCCCCACCTGACAAATGGGCGTTTAAATTACTTGATGCCTCGAGAAATGACATGTGTTGGGAGATTTTTTTGTCAGTTTTCCAATGTAAATTTGTGTTTTTAAGTTGCCAGATGTAAATGTAATTTGCTTTGATTAAGGTATTATTGTTAACTAAGCAACGCATGCGACCCCGTCGCGCGGTCTGTGCACTTAGTGCTAGTTTTATACGTTTTCGTTATTACGTTTCAAAACTATCATTGTTTCATTGACGTTAAGAAGTACATTACTTCGTAATGATGAGCGATCGCAATGTATGGAAAAAGAAAAACATAAATGTGCAATGTACGTTGAGACATATGGGCAAAAACGTAAGCAATGATTGTTTTGATGAAATGTAATAAAACAGCGTCGCGCGACCTGGTCGCAGTCGTCTGTCGCGGTCGCCGGTCGCCGGTCGCATACATCGGAATTGAACCTTAAGCATACGTTGTTCTTGTTCTCTTATATGTATTTGTCAGGTACACGACATGTTTATTTACGTTATTTGTACGCTTGTTTTATAAATTGACAACACTATTGTGTTCATAAACTAATTTAATATTTGCAAGCAGGTGGGTTGTACGCTGCTTTGATTAATGTTCGAAAATTATTGTAATGTGTAAACAAAGTATTAAAATAAAATAAGCGCTAATGGATGTTCATATCGTTTGTGACACTGTTTTTATAAGGCAGACAGCGTGACAGTTTTTTTAAGACTGAAGTAGCCCATAGGTAAATTTAATACAAAACTGCAAGGTGGAGGCAAGACCATTGGCTTGCTGTCTCCACCTGGTGAGTGGTCACTGGCGTCCATGGACATCTTTAAAAAACTTCATATAGAATAAGGTTTCTATTAGAAGTAAATCACAGAAGTGTTGCTACTTTCGACGGTTAAGACGTGCCTCAGATGTAAAATAGGCGGTGACCGCATTCTTCCACCAAAACGAAATAATTACTTCATTCAGAAATACGTTTGGCAGGGGTAACTTCTCCGTCAAATCAAACTTATTCCACCTTTCAAATCACTATTACTGAAGTCAAACCACGTAGAGTTTTCTTATCCGGAATTGGTTCCTACTGGAATAATTTTACCTTAGAACCTAATGACGTCACAGTACCGTTATTGCAGTGTTACTGTCAGAATGACAACTGACAACTATTAAGTTACGAAGCGTTACGTTATAAATGTGTGTAATTTTCTAAGGGGACTACAAATGATAAGGTCTCGATATTATTCTGTCACATTTCGAGGATAATAGATACTGATTACAAGGCAACCGTGTCAGCGTATAATGACTTTAAATTATAGTGCGTTTGTATTGTTAAGTGGTCTGTACACCATCCATTCTTTTAAAATGTATATGCCATAAAATGTAACAAAATGGGCATGGAAGGTATCGAATAGTATATTTCACATATGAAACACAAAAATATTCAAAACTAATATCTGACCTCTACACGATTCTAGGTTCAGTCCCTTGTTGGGTTAAATTGCAAGTGATGAAATTAATTTATTCACGGGGTTGGGTCTGGATATTTGTGTATGCTTTGTATATGTATAGCATCCATAATGTATAATTCTAGTGTGACACTAAACACAAAATGCATTTGTGCTAAAAATATTGGAGTTTCCAAAAGTTACAAACGACAAAAAAAATTATAATAATCACAATCATCAAACAAATGACATTTCCTGAAATTATAAAGACTTTGAAAATTGTGTGTTAATTATTGTCAGACCTGATAAGGACAAAAAAAGTAAATTAGGAAATAAAAAGTGATAACACTAAAAAGTTTTCTTGCATAAGTAAAACGGTTTTATTTAGGTGAAACAAAACGTATGGTTTATGCATAAGGTCTTCAAGTAGCAATGCCAGTCGAGCTAGTTCGGAAATAGCAGGTCTGTGTCATCCACTTGTGACACGATGTTTTTATGGCAAATTGACATGTTTTGCTGCTACAAGCCTTTATTTGAGTAAATAGCACTGTGCCTACTGGTTTTTTTATCGGTAAAGCTGAAAACGGTGTGCAATATTTTGTTTCATGTGTTTATGATATGGATGTAATTTTGATTCGTTATGGTACTTTCAACAATATATAACATTGAGGATATTGTTTTAAAATTGAAATGTAAACAACTTGACTCTGAATTCCATTTCAGATTATATTGTACTGTAAATATCTAGCTGTATCTAGTAGTGTCTAGGTACTTTAGCTATATTTAAATTTATCTATAAATGCTATATTTGTCTTAAATATATAAAGAATGTAAGCAAATAATATATGTAAGAATGTAACAATGTAAATATATAATGTAATATATTATATAAATGTAAAACCATTTATATAAACGAGTACAAGTATGTTTAACAAAACGCAACTGAATTTGAAAACCACTTTACCAGAATTAAACACATTTTTTTCATAGACATTTACTTTGGATGATAGTGCATGATTTGATCAACAATTTCATACTAAATCCGATATGGCGTACATTCCAAGATGAAGAAGCTATTTTTTACAGATCGCCACAATGTAAATCACAAAAAAGAGTTTTCTGACAAGAATAGGAAAAATAAAAGGGCGGAACTTAAAAATGATTTACCGTTACCAATTTTTTTTTGACTCACCTTGTTATGTCAATAAGGAAACTGAACCGATTTGGACAGAACTTTTAGAAAAAGACATCTAACTTTTTCTTGACGTTCTTCTTTCACACATGTTATACTGGAACCGCTTTATGCTTTCATCCCCGATTTGCTTAAGTTAGGTGATGAATTTTCAAAAATCCCTTAACGCTCATGCACCTTATATGAGTACTAAATTTAGCTGTTTGCTTTTTTATGTTAAACCTAACAATTGAATGCGTAAAAGATACATTCATTCCAAATATTTTTTACATTATCGCTTAAAATAAATGCATATTTCTATTTTTACAGTTACGTTATCTGTAACCTACAGTAAATTATACCGTTATCGGTTAGTAATAGGTATATCGAATGTTAATAAAATAATATATCTACATCGTCATGCATAATATAAAAGTGTATCAGTCGTGTTTGTTGGTACATAAATGGATTAATAAAAAGTTTTACTTTAATATTCTAATGTTGCTACCAGTCTTCTTTAAAACCATGTTATTTTCATAAAATTATTGTACGTATTTCAGTTATATGTATGTCATGTTACACATTATAAAACGTGACCGATATCGCGGCGACAGCTGCTATGTATTATAAGCTTATAATATTTTAATAAAGCCACTCGTGACAATACCCATTATATTACACGCTAATACTTTTTGCATATTGTCGGAACTGTCTAGATAACGTATAAGCAATATTTCATAGCGATGATAAGTCATTTATAATGTTTTTAGACTAATATTACCGTGAAATTGACACATTTTAATGTGTAACGGATACTTGCACACGACTATTGATATCTTTGCGGATATTTCGTCCTAGTTGCACGAATTTTGGTCATGCGGAACATCGAGTCGAAATTTCGGTAGTAAATAAATTAAAAAGGCCTAAAATGGATACAGGTTGCATATAAAATTCTTCAAAATGGCCGAATAAGAAATGCCATTCTATGTATGTTTGAATTGGTTCTGATTATTTTTTCCTTCTAAATTATATCTACCTACTTTTGGTTTACTTTACATAGACATATGTTTGCAGTTTCTATCTATTTATCCCATTTGTTGGCTTTGGTCTATATCCTTAAGGATGGATGATTAATTATAAAAAATTACACTATACGTGATCATGCTAGATCACGAATGAAATGAAAGAATTATAAATTTACCCGCGTTTGAGATTGTAGTGTAGTTCCAGTCTTGTGTCAGATGCTAGTAATTTGGACCAGTAAGGAGTTTAGGGGGTTCGCTCTCTTCCTCCCTCACTATAGCAAAGATGACAATAGAAAAACTGTTAATTGTAAAGACATTTTTATTTTTTGATAACACTTTCCTACCTTTTGTATGTTGGATAGGATTCGGACATAAGGTGAGAAAAATAATTCAGGAACTAGCGATACGTTTTTTTTGCCCATCGCCACAGTTGGGCTCAATCCAATCAATGTATGTGGATAATGTTTATGGAACGTCACTTAAGGTGGTCACCACCCGAGGTGGTCCACACTCTTTACTTACCGATATTTTTAAGGAAATAAATGCCTAAATACTTTTCAACACTGGCCAACTATACACTAACCACTTGGAGTATTCTGGAATCAACCCGAGACCACATACCGATATCCGTGTCACCAACCACCACGCCAATTGATCCAATCTAATCGCAATAAGCCGCATCTATCAATAACTGTCAAGAAATCGTTCTAAGCTGATAATTCGACATAAGATTTTGATTTATGCCGATTAGTGGGATAATAAATGACTTATTGTTAGATGGGGATGCGACGATAATGAAAACATGTAAATTGATAGAATAAATGATGACTTCGTGCGTGTCTCATTTTGAAATAGACCTATCTTGCTAGTGCTTTATTAGTGACTGCTATTGATATTTACAAAGGTGATACGAATTACGATTATACGATATATAAACAAATAACGCTTTTTACACTTATAGTCCCACACAGGGATTTTCTCCTGTGTCGTGGGTACAATGGCTACACACAAAGATGAATACACATATACCCAGACTCAAAACAGATATCTAAATTCATTATCCAGATACTTGTCTGGCTGGGGATCTAATCTGAAGCCACTGCGAGTCAGTGATGTTTCGTATGGTGACCGCCTCACCTCGTGGGTTATTAATATATGTTTACACGATTTCTACACTCATAGCCCCACACTAGGATTTTCTCCTGTGTTATGGGTGCCATGGACACACAAAGACGAATACACAAACACCCAGACACAGAACAGAAACCTAAACTCATCATTAAGATTTCTGTCTGGCTGGGGATCGAACCCGGGACCCACTGCATGTCAGCTCGCTATGGTGATCGCTCCGCCACGCGGGTCGTCAAATAGTATAGAATGTTAGATATCTTCTTATCAAAGATATTAAACCTAAATATTCAACTTCTTAGCTTTTAAAAGACTGATACCTACTAAATGTATAAGTGCATGTTTTAAACGTATTTCGTAGACGGACAAAATTCTAAAATTCTATAAATTATAGAAAAATCCATAATTACATTTTTTTGCCCTCCAAACTATTATATTTAATACACTTTTATTTTTATTACCTGAATGAATTTGCCACAACTAGGAGCGCTTTCGTTTCAGTAATGTTCCTAAATCCTCAAACGCAGAAAACATCATGGTACCTTTTTATGCTCCGTTTAAAATGTTACAATTACAATAAACAAAGTACTACTGCGTGGTTACTTCTTTGCCATTTAACCACAAAACACTCCATTAAAACTGACTTCACAAAGTCATTACTATAAGTAACGAATCCATCATTCTGTCTTTGAACTTCACTTTGTGCCCTCAAGGGCCAGCGTGTTCGGAAGCAAAACGATAAGATAATATTAGTGCGGATGTATATGGTATGTTTTTTTTTTTTGACAATAGGGTCGAAATAATTACAGAGTCAAAGTAATTTTAAATAGAGGTAAACTTATTTATCTATTATTTCTTAGCCGCTTATTGAGTTAGTATTAAACGCTAAGAAATAGTTTAACTATAAGACGAAAACTTATATATACATTAGTGCTTAATCGAAGTAACTTATACATTACATTTGTATATAGGTATGTTAAGTAAAAATATTATTTATATTTTTGTACTTTTATTATAAGTTATATTAAAATAACAATTTACTAATACAGTATTTAATCATTCGCATCCACCTCATAAGAATAACAACCGAATCCTAAAATAATAAAAATATTTTTAGTACTAAATATTACAAAATCAGCATGATACATTTGATAATCATAATATTCACGATATTAACTTATATTTCGCTACAATTTTGCGGAGACCAAGTTTATAGAATTGGATCTAAATATCTGCTTTTGGTTGGGATATAGTGACGACATTACTACTGCATATGTCGTATCTGACCACGCTCGTTTTCGCTATCGTTTCGTTTTCGATACGCGCATCTATGCTGGTGCTTGACCCACATGTCTGTGCTCTAATTGCGAACATTAGTGACGCTATGAGATTGATGTATTGTTGTCTTGCTAAATGTAAGGACACAAAAAGTGTATTTGCACGATTAATTTTATTGTTTTTCCTAATTGCAAATATTAATCTTGTAGTAATCGCTTGTGTACAAATAAAACTTTGCTGTAAAATCTTTAACTAATTATTCGTGTGACGAATTAGTCACTATATCTGTTTGACACTTAGAAGGTTTCGGGTTCGAGCCCCGGTCAGTCAGGCAACTAAACCAATTGCTGCATTTAGATATCTGTTCCGATCTGGGTGTTCGTATATTCATTGTTTACCTGCTACATACAAGTTTCACAAATAGTTAACTTTAGTAAGTAGTTAGTCTCTGCTCAATTAACTAAGCGTGTCCATGAAACTAAATTTCACAATTTCATCGCTTTTTAATTTAAAGTTTCAGACAGATTTTCATTTCAGAACACTTCTTTGAAGTTGGTAGAACTCTTTATAGTTCGACTTCGGAAGTAACACCGTCACACTTAATTCGATTTGAAGAGTGTGATAAGGGAGACATACTTTTTTGAGACGTTCCAGCTTAGCCTTCAGGAGAAGCAATGCATCTAAGGACAACCTAGAATAAGACTGATCTAATCTAGGGGTGATCATGACATCAGTGACATCTATATGTCCAAAGGCGGCAGTAGCTACTAACCATCATGTGAACTGCATGCTTGTTTGCTATTTCCGTATTATAAACAAATAACAAAAAAAGCATAAACTAAACTTCACAGCACACTAAACTTTACAGCTTTTTTATATACAGTTTATATATGCGGTTATATCTAAGTGTATATGAAGTTGCCTCCAGACGTCCTTGGATGATAGTGCCCACTTACTATCGAATAATTTTACAAATATATATATATATATATATATTATTTGAAATTTCATGGGTCTACAATGCCTCATAAGTT
>MOOZ01000845.1:126097-146654 GCA_002930495.1 Cecropterus lyciades
CATGAGATTTATGTCACGATTTTAGTCAAAAAGAGTGATAACTTAATTATATAGGAAAGTAGAGGGGGAACTGCTTTGCAATGACGAATTCCTTGTTTCATTCCTATTCCTGTGTTTAATTCCCACTGTAATTGGAGAAAGTGAGTTTGAACCATCTTATCAACTACTTTTTTTCATCGGACCAAACTGCATGAGTGTAAGAAAAAATTAGCAGTACCGCCTTAGTTTTCGGAAAACTCGTATCCATCGTCAAATAACGGTAGAACCAGCATTATTCGACCGGGGAAGTACCACTACCAGACCGGTTTCTACCGTGAAGCAGTTATTTCCTTCTGGCGAGGCGATCTTAGTCCTCAAGAGTGGCATAATACATCTGTGATTGATTTCACGTAAAACCCCTGTTCTGGAGTTAGTTACAGATATCCATAAGCAGCAACAACTAACTAATAGGTTAACTGCATGCTCGTTTGCTACTTTAAACTTATATACAAAAATAAATGTATATAAAACATTATTCGGTCATACCGCATACGCTACTATGAATTTACAATACATACATTTTGTCACGGAGTATAAATATTGTTTATATTTAACCCCTTACAATGATACGATCCATATTTCATATGAAAAGCGTCACGGCACGGTGAAACAATACTTACTCGCGGGACACGACACCGTGACAGCCGCGTGACAATCGGGACAGCTCTGATTGATTAACCAACACTTTGGTTTCGTATTAACGTTAGCAGTAAAATTGTTTTATAGTTCGGTATTTCATGAATTAATGTGTTGACATTATTGTGAATATGCAAATAGTTTCAAGTTTAGTTATTAAATGGTACAATTTATTTTGATTTCTATTTAACTTTAATTTTAACTTTTAAACTTTTTTTATAATATGGAAGAAGAAAACCAGCATGCCGTTCATTTGATGGTAAGTGGTCACTGGCATGTGTGGCATCTATAATCAACCCCACATAAGATCAGAGCCTTACCTGAGGTTAGCCACAGATGTGTTGCTAACCTTGAAGACTAGTTGGAATGCCCCGGATAATCTCCCCTACAACACCCTTCAGACCAAAACACAGCAGCGGATAATATTGCTGTTATTAGGCAGAAATTGGTGTGGCAGTGGATGCTTCGGAGTCGAACCACCAGTTCTACCGCCTATTTTGCTAATTGGTTGTTAATTATTGCGCGTTTATCAAGTTTATTTCTTGGATTAATCTTTGGGATTTTTTTTTATATTTCAATGCTGGCTAACGGTATTTACTGTTAACTGCAGAGGTCCTGCAATATAGATTGAAGAGATTTTTAAGGTAAGATAATGAATAAATTAGGGCTTAGGTATAAAGTAAAATATTTATATAAATAAATTTTAACGCACTTATAGAGGGACACAAAAGATCAACGACGTACCAAGCGGGGTAGCTGTGATTGATTATCCAACACGTCGCAGTCTTCTTATTATCCCAATGTAATTTAGGATATAAAATAGGTACTATTTGAGATAATAAAATATCACATTCGATTAATGATATACTAGTTAATTCCCGCAGTCCGCCTGCTTCGCTAATGGGTACCCCATGTGTTAATCTAGATCATTAATTATCTTTGTGCCAAATTTCAGCAAAATCCGAACTTTCGCATTTATTGTATCAGTAAGATTTGAAAAATGTCTTAATGATAAGTTACTTAAATATATCCTAAATCTTGGTTCTGAGATACATTACTATATTGTAATGTACCTACCTTCTTCTATTTAATGTCCTTACATTCTCTAACAGGTAACACTAAATTTAAAATCACTAAAAAATTATACTGGATTATCTTCTGAGTATGTACTATCTATCTGATAATATAAAGTTCTATAAACTTTAATATAATAAAGCATTATATTAAAACGTTGAAATGTTGAATCTCCCGAGCGGCACGACGTGACGACGTGACAAGCGGGACAGCTGTGATTGATTAACCAACACCTCGCAGTTTTGTTAATATTCCCAAGTAACGCAGGAGATAATATTTGTTGAATCTGTCGGTTTTGGACTTTTACGATAATTAATCGCTTGCCATGATAATTAAATATCCTGTTAATCATTAATTTATTACATATCTTATTTATTCTGGACGTAGAATAATAGCTAGTGCTAGAATTTTTAATACGTTTTAAAGAGTAAATCGGATAAAGCAAATATTTTAAAAGATTTTTGTGTACATTGGATATATTTGGAAGAAATTATCATGGAAAAAATAAAAAACAAAATACATCTTAAAATAGAAATTTGTAGCCGGTTATGTTATGTTTTCTATTTATAATAATTTATTTATTTAACGTTTTATAGATGTCAACATAGTTACATAACAGTTTGTAATACCTTTATATATTTTTGTAAGGTCAATCAGTTTTGTAGGGTACAAATACTATTTGTAGGATCTATTTCACAGATTTAATTTTATACCCATATTCTTATGATCATAAAAAAATTATTGCGTCTCCCTTTTTTCAACAACAATCTATTAAAAAATGTAAAATATATAGCTTAACTGAGCCGATTTCTATGATGTTACAATTCGTTACATGTTACAATTCGTAAGACCATGGGCTGTAACGCGTGCTAAAGAAACTGACATGCATACATATGCTCGAAAAAATCTCACTTTCATATGAGGCGGTTTTTTAGTCCTTGGGAGCCCATCGGTGATTAACTTTAGATAGCTGTTTTATTTACCTGTTTTACATGTAGTAGCTTACAGATGTCCATGGGTGGTAGCAACCAATTACAATAAGGTGGACTGCATGTTCGTATGCTACTTTAACCTTACAAAACAATCTTGCTTCGTTTAAAAAACCCAGTCAGTTTTATAAGACCAAAAATATCTATTAGTCATTGTATTTTTTATTTTTTATTGTGGTATTTACCCGTTAAACTAGTATTTACTTATTTGCGGTTGTATTTTCCTTGTTTTTCCTCATCACTAACACAGTATGAACGGCTTAGGAACTTAGTTTCGTGTTGCAAGTGACGGCGTCACGTTGCGCCGACAGCAGACAATTCACTAGATACGTCCCGTAATTGACACGTTGGCAGCGGTATAGGGATGTTACTTGGGATTTTATTTTATCGATATATTTTTTATTCTTGGTAATCACACCCATCTTATGTGTATGTTATTAATTATGACATAATTTTAAAGATCATTATCATAATTTAAAGATTAAGTGTTTTCTATAGAGGCCTCAAAATATTTGAGGTTTTTTTAAGTTGAAATGGCACACGATTGCAGTATCCATCCAGTGGTGTACTGTGATATTGTGAACTCCAAATAAGACGAGAAATTGAAGTCGAGAGATTAGTAACAAATGTATTTCTCGTCCTGTGAACTAAGTTATCCTCTCATCTTCCGGTGGTCTGCTATTTTATTTGCAATTGTTCGAAGGTGAAAAAAACCTTTTGTCATTTACATTTACTACTTCTATACCTAATTAAAAATAAAGCAGCATAGAAATTAGTTACAGATAGCAAATATATCGATAAATAATCGGTACATTTCAGCACGTCCCATCACTACTTCCATCAGCGGTTGACAGCGGAAGCCGAAGTCGGAAGTAATGGCGCGCCGTCAACACTTCGCGTGTCGCGATTTGTTCTGCGAACTTGCTTATGAACATTTCCAGGATTTTATGAACACTAATTGGCTAGAACTTAGCTATTATGGCGATCTGCCGCCACTCATAAAGTGATGATGCTACTGCTTTCTAAATCCCGCTATCAATTTTTTCAATATAGGATATTGACTCTGCTAGTTTCGATCTTTAAATATAGAAGCACGGTCGCTCTCCACGTATGATCACCAAAAAAAGTAACTGGCATATATGAAACTGATGGATGAATGGATGGTGGTCTTGATCACAAGACGGCTTTATTGGTAATTTTGGTCAATAGTCAATATTTTTAACAATATTAGACACATATTTAGTTCGTTTAGCAAGAAAATGTAACTTTAACCATGAAATGACACGAACAATATAATTATAACATACTAATCATTGAGTTATTTACATTTATTATGTATGAACCTAATCGCAATTAAATCTTCAAAAACAAACTGATAGATGGGATGCCGATAAGATATGAATAATTATAACTCAAAGTAATATTAGGCGCAGATAAAATATTAAAGCTGATACAAATCTTAATGATATTGGACGCCCAATTACTGAAGAATCAGTAGATGTAATCTTGTAAGTAGGTACATGTGTATCACTTAAAACGACCGAAAGCGATGAGCGAGAAACTTGCGTGCGATATTTTGTATTCAAAAGATTTTGTTTCATAGCTCTTTTGCATTAAATGAAGTATTTGTATTATTTATTTGACTTTTAAGTATATGGGCTAGGAACATGTTTGTATATTGTCTCAGATAGAATTTCAGCCTCAATAATTTACATTTTTTTCAATATTATAGAACAAATAAATGAGTATGCAATTCACTTGATGGTGTCGCCCCTGTCGCCGTTGTACACCTGTGTTCAACCTCAAGTGAAATTAGAAAATTAATTTGAGTTCGACCACAGAAGCGTAGACATCCCTAAGGATGGTAAGGGCTAAGTTGGAACATTTTAAATAAGTATTGCTCCATTACTACATTCTTAATCAAGGCTACTATTAGTCGCAAATATGGAAATTACGCATACATTACTTTGTCTTCCATTCATACAAATGTCTCATGCATGCTGAAATATCTTTTCGTTCTTATGTGTCTATAAACACACACATTGATTGGTAAGATCATCAATTAGTTTCTCGCAACTCGTAAGTGGTAGGTAACGTACCTGATTAAGAATATGGCATACCAGATATAATGCGTAAATACAGATTCGAAGTTATCAAAATAAGGTCGTAAGACCCATTGCGTTTTAGATTATAGATAAGCTTTCACTCACTATTCAAACGATGTTAATTTTCTATTGAATTCTAATTGACTGCCATTCAAACAATTGACGAATTGAAATGAAGTGCCTATCATTGATTTTTTACATAGTTATAATATCTTTTCCACTATTTTACTTTGATAATGTTGCTTTATCATGGTTTTTTTCTGTCTATTCGATTTTCTCATATAAAAACAATAATGAAATATATTCATTAACCTTCTCTTGAACTGTTCTAAAAATAACACTAAAAGTCTTAAAACAGAGTAACTTATTAATAAACTGATGCAAATATTAAAGAAATCAAGGTATAAGGTAGTCGTAGATATAGACACATATATTTTTATGATTATGATGAAATATGGTAGAACGGAACGGTAGTAGATAGAAAACAACCGTGTCATGTCTTTGATGATTACAGCAGCAGTCGTTTCGCTTTGAACGATTAGAAGATGAAATAAGAGTATTTCATAATATTCCTGATGATGATGATTAAGGTGATGATAATAATTACAATAATATTAAAACAATACTACCTATAGTTGACCTTCGAAATAGCTTTAGTTCTATTTACTTCCAACTTAGATTAGTCAATTGCCATCAATCATATTGTTCTCCATTTTCATATAATGACAAAGATAGAGAACGATATATATCGCGTTATAAGTGACAAACAGTAATCAATTTTCCAAAAGTGTCAACCAAATACATATAATTTATAGCAAGCAGGGTATCCATCATAGTCATTGCAATAATTACGATAAATTACATCTTACTTTTACATAAATAAAAAACGTTGCTTAATATGGCGCAAAAACTCTTACAATATTTGCAATCGAATACAGCGCGTGGTATAAACAATTTCAATCCTAACACTTTGTTAATAAAGATTGCGTTAAGCGACTTCGTCAACAAGTATAAGGTGTTACTCACGAATCGATTACCTATTATTATTAGACGGAGCGATATTATCGAATCGGGCCGGCGTTGATGAATTGGAACGAGGTTTTTCATTATCATAATAATCCTGCATTAATTATTCATGCAGACACCGTGTAATATTAGCTATCGGTGATCAATCTTGCGTATTTATCGATCTAATTACAACTGATCATTAGGTTGCCTGCTAGAGTTACTTTCAAAGGGTTACTATCGGTAATCGTGGTTCACGCAATTTGCTGATCACTTAGAGTATAGTCTCTGTCGCACAACACGTAATACAAATTTCTATTACATACATACATATAATAAAGCGACTATAGTAAGCTACACTCAATACGATTATTATATCAACGAACGATAAAACATTAACATTTTGATAGGCGTGTATGATAATCTTTTAATTAGAAACCACAACATCGGCATTATACTTTGTTATTCGACTTCATTTAAAATTAAGTATATAAACTTCAAAATATAGTCTAAGAAGATTCAAGGCTCTATCCGCATAGGTCACATTAACACATTTCCACAAAATCAATTTGAAATTCAAAACAGACATCTTCATCAGCCTTTACTGTCATTAGCACGTCAAATAAGCTCATAAGTCACGCTGGGTTTATATTAAAAACGTCAATCAAGCTAATTTCTCGTGTCGGAGTCGTTGACGTATCGTCGACGTCGTCAGTCGTTACGGTATGATGAATGGGGGCGTCGTTAATCACTGCGGCGTCGGGTCATCATTCACCGTCAGGGGTGGTTTTGGGGGAGGGTTGGGTCCATAGAGTACGAATTGCGGAGAAATTACAGTATACTTCTTTGCTTTTATAATATTTACTTTTAATACGTTATCGTCAGTACGTATTGTATATCAAACCACCAATAGTTGATTTTGGCGTTTTGTAATTAGTTTGGTTTGGTTTCAGTCTGACTTCATATTATTTTCGTCTGTATCTAAGAACTCTTATTTAATTATTGTTAAAATTTAAAATTATAAAAAAGGGAACGTATTATTTAAGAAAAAAATACTTCAATGGCTTGTTATAAATACCTATACAACATTTAATATGTATGTATGTATTTTATATAGAGACATTTCAGTGTGTGGAGCATACTCTGTTTTGAAGACATTCCTTTTTAATGTCTATTTGTTTAATTTGTCCTACTGCAATTTTTTATTCTATAACCAACCCCGCGCGGTCCGTGAGAAGGGAATCGTGTTACGCCAGAGCGGCTCATTTTAATTCGCGTGTTAATATAACAAATTGCTCTCAGGTGGCGCTTTTGTTAAGACCCGTTCCTTGAGATAAATAAAATTTATTCCTCAACTTTCCTCATACTTTCTTTAGTTTGATAAATCTTCCGCGGTTACTGCCCCTCTTAAAACGTACGAGGGGTTTTGCAAGGAAGTATCCCATGACCAATATTATTTATGTACATGTACAATGGCATTTAAGGGGCTTTCGAATTAATTGCCGGTTTTGATTTCCGGGTGACATAATCCTTGTTGCTGTGTTAGTACTTGTTTAGTACCAGTTTTCACAGCTCAATAGAATTGTATAGTCAATGTAGCATTGAAATTAGGTTTTATAGGTTTAAATATCTTAAGAGCATGCATGACTTGATGTATAACAGTTAACAGATTTATTGATTACACAGCTTTTTCACTGAACAATAATGTATGTCATTAACCTTTAAAAATTCGTAGATATATCTAAAAAAACACAAACTCGGAAAACAAAACCTCGGAAGTCAGTTTACAAACCTTTATCTAATCATATACGCTTTTCTAGAAAAAAATGAAGCTAAGTTTATTTAAACTTCCCAAGAAGCGGTTTCCGATGTTAAGGTGAGTAAACAAACTTAACTTTAATTGGACGAACGCATTCATATCAGGTAACGTTTGCATTTCACGACAATATGAGCTGCAGACAATTTTAAATTTTATATCATTCAAATAAGGATTGCGTGGAATGTCTGAAATGTTGGTCAGCTGTCACAAATCTCATAAATATTAAAGCATTTGGTTGATAAGAAAACAAATATTGGTGTGGTGACGGATGCGTATTTACAAAGTCGACCTTATTTGCTCGGCTATCGAGCGATTAGCTACAATGGTGTTTGCCAACGCGACACTGAAATATGGCTTTAATCATTTCATAGCGCTGTTCGTGTTTGTCAATTTTTTGTAGGTTCAAAATCTTGATTGATATTTATACTACAAAAATATTCTAATTCTGTCAAAAAAAATATTCCACATTATTCATGATATAATTAGTAGTCTAAATTCAATTTCAAAGTTTCTAGTACTAACTTTATATTATTAAAAAAAATATATTTATATTTATTTATTATTATTTAAAGAATTTAAAATAATATTTTTAGTCAGTAGCGTTAATTTAGTTTGCAAAGATATTATTATTATAAATCATATATTGAACAAACTATATTTTCAAACAAATAATGAAGTATACGCAAAAACTTCTCTGTAACTAGATAAGACAAAAAGAACTAGACACAAATTCTCTAACCCATCCGTGAAATTAAAAAGAATAAATTTTGCCAATTTCAATACGTTAGTACTTATTTAATTATACCCAATCAAATATATCATGCTAATCGACAAGCAGTAGCTCGATCAAAATGGACAAACAAAAAGCTTTAACATTAAAGTCATCAATAACACGTATCTAATCCTTAGGCCGCCGCACAATAAATTACGGCTAAGTGAAACATAAACGATAATGTCAATCGAGTAAGCAGGGACCCTTTACAATTGTACAAATACTGACCTACTGGTTATTAGGGCCAACTTGCTGCTACCAATCCCACTAACGCTGATACCGTATCAAAATTCAACGTTATTGTAATAGCCGATGAATGAAATTCAAATGATGATGGTAAAGGATTTGTTGATTTTGTTTTGGATGCAACTGGAAGCAAATGTGAGCCGTAAAGCAATGAGGCGTTCGTATCAAATTCGGTTGCAGTTTGTGTACTTTAGGATGTTTTGGAAGTGGGTTAGAGTAGAACAACTTCATCCATCATCGGTAAGTGATGGATGAGGCCTGCCCAAATATTTGAATTATTTGATATTTGAGTAAGAGCGGCTGTAGACACTTGCCACTGGGGGAAATAAAATTACGTATTGATTTTGTTGCGTTGTTTTGGAACGTTCCGGCCGCAAATGGATAACACTTGATGTTATTAGCAATTGGGGTGAAAGTGAACGAGGGTTCTGTATAACACCATTTCAATTAGGAATGCTTGTTGAAATATGTATTTGACGACCTGCTATGAAGTTAATCACTGCTGATGATAAATAGATAGATCAGTTATAAGATATAAATACTTACATACGAATATCAACATAGGTGGTCCGTATTAACTTTAATAGTTAATATTTGTTATTAACTTGAGCTAATTAATGGATGTAGAATTATTTTTAAGTTTAAAATTTGTTAATCAAAATTACTGTGTATTGATTAGTTTAGTAATTGAAGGACATATAATGTTATCCGACTCAGACGAGGCATTTCAACTCAATCTTCAGGGATAGCAATACATCTATCGCCAAATAATTGAAATTATGCGCTGTTCAATAAACTTCTTAAGTACCATAAATACTAGCAATGTTATGAAGAATGTTATAATACTAACATTCCACTTAATCCTCCATCTGTGGCTGACGTTACCATCTGATGAACATATTTCAATTAATAAAAAAATGCATAAACCCATCCATTAATTCTACATGCCGCTTAAAATCAACAGCTTCAGACAAGATTAAACCGTTCCCTCAAAGCATAAAGTGGCCACGAACAAAAACAACCATCCCGAACACACCGCCATCAACACTTTTATTTGTCACATTTCTGTTCAACGTGTGACTTAAGGCGCAGTTACGCGCCACGATAAGCATATTTTATTTTTATTGCCCCAAACCACTCGGTGGCAACGTTCTTAATGACTTTTGTGAGCGTACTTCGCCTTAAGTGCACCAATAAACGGTGCCAACATAAATATCATAATAAAATAAATTTCTTCGCGACATTATGTTTGACTGTTACGCGAATTTATGTATTATTTCATTGTATTTCCGAATAGGCTGTGAGTTCGGAATACTTCTAGGCAATCTTTCACACCTATTTGTAGTAATATAAGGCTTTATTACGAAATGGAAGCAACAAAGTCCGTCTTTCACCATATTTACCTATTAAAAATGTCTTATGTGAGATAGATTTATGGACGGCCGTCATAACATGCGGTAGCTCACAATACATAAAAAAAAAACACAGTAAATAACTAACATTCTACAGGACGTAAGTCGCTTCATTTGTTCAATGTGATATAAGCACTGATTTTTTTAGACTCTTACACTAGAAAAATAATATAAGTAATACACATCCATAATAAATTAATTACACTTAAATGTTTACCTCGTTAGCAATTTAACTTGCATCTTTCGAGGTAAAATGCTGCCGTGATTACTGTGTCACAAAGGTTCTCATAACAAATAATAAAGATTATAAAAATATGAAAATGACTGCAAGATCTATTCAATTTTATACGTAAACATACATTGGTTCAGAAAATAAATCTAAAAAAAGTAAATAAAAAAATCGCAAATCATTCTTAAAAGCGACCACCTACAAAAATATCTCATATCCACAACAATAGTGGCTATTAAACTACTCGATTTATTATAGAGAACACAATTGCCATTGAGGTACCACCCGTATAAAATTTGCCACAATCGGCACTGTATCGGGGACCGTGAAATGTGTGTTTGTCATTACCGTCTTCACGGCTTTTACCCTATTTATTTCCCTTCTGCACGAGCATTGTTAATTTGCTATGCCTGTCTATCTAATTTACGACGCTACAGCTAAATTTAATCGCAAACAAAAATACAAAACGGAGCCAGTTCGACAAGAACCAGTAGGGAATAAAATTACTCTGTGGCAATAGGGTAAATGCCCTAGTGAGGGTATTGTTAACGCATCGACGCTATTGTCAGTGCCCCAGCTGTCGTCTGTCACAGGACTGACACTTTGGCCGGTTTTTTTGACACGTCCCTTTGTGATCGCTCAGTGTGGCGTATAACAAAATGAGCTGATATCGATCGCTCAATATTGCGCTGTGAAGAGGGTTTCTGGTATGAATTGAGCTCATAAATAAATAAGCGGTGTCGTGGCGTGTTTGGTTTTTTTCTGTGGTGATGTACACGTTTCCTTTGTTGCGATTCTGGGGGATTCGACGCGGTAGTTCGCTGAGATTTACGACTTTAAATAAATATCCCGTGAACATATCTCGGTGAATGATGAAAGTTTTTTTAATGGCAGTCGTGACGTCAATTTTGATGGAAAATGGGCCTATCAATTTAGATATTAGGACAGATGGTAATTTGTTTAGGATTTCATACGCTCAACCGGAAGCTACAAATTGGGGGATAATAATATGTTTTATATTTTAAATTATTGTAATAAATGATAATAACTACCTCATAGCTATTGTGCCGCTCAATTATAAGCATTTATAAAATTGAAGTACAAGTTAAATATGTTTACGTAACCGTACAATGTATCAATGCGAATATAACAATATTAAATAATATGTATATGTGTCATAAATATACATTTTTAATAAAACAGTTAAGTATAGTGTATAGTCTAGAGCTCTTGTTCCTCTAACAAAACACCCTGTGACGTCATGCGGGAGGTTTACACGTTTTATCACTCCCCAGCCTTTGTAATATCGTCCAACTGTCCATTATGCCGGTCCTTGAAGCATAAAACATAAGTACACTACAACTCTGTCAATGGCTTGTAACAGCCCAGTGGTATCTGTTTGTCGAGAGGATTAGTTTGTACACTGCATGTCGATTTTCGATTTTTTGTTTATTAAAATGCGAGTATCACTCGTGAAGGAAAAAAGAAAATGATACAAATCCACAAACTAAAATAAAATAATATATCTGCGAGTTCTTCATACTATTATTAAAACATGTACGACTGCGGCAGCGGCTGTGGTTTAAGAAGTGTAGTAAAGCAGATAAATTATTATGAGACAGTACAATTTACTTCTTAAAAGCATTAACGTATTGTTTATTAACCTAAGGTAAATTATAGTGAATGTCTTATCACTTAATATTGGTAAAATTAAATGGATTATTAAAAGAACAAAAAATAACTCCTCCTCCTGTTTTATCTGATTATGATCTAAATTCTTTGAAGTATGTTTATCACAGCGTGTTAGATTATAGATTAAAGTTGAGAGGAGACATGTGCGCAGCAGTGGGACAATTAATTCATGAAGGTACTAAATACATAAATATACTTACACTATGTTCAAGAAACGAGGTGATAGTAAAGATAGTTCCTTCGCGCGTTCAAAAGAAATAATTCACACTAATTCAAAATGTATCACGTACAACTTTGTCCCAACTTCCCCACTCTCCTCTAGCGTCGTAAAGAGAGCTATTACTTTAAATTATCGCGTTCTATGACTCGCAGGACTAATGCAACGGCCTGTATATCACAATTTTAGATTCCCTAGCACTTTGTTGTAGGAAAAGGAATTTCTATTTTATTATTTAACTCTTGTGGTGTATTTTATTTTCTATGGCTATTTTATACGATAATGGGTTAATTATTAAGGATATGACCTGATTATATTCTATGATCTTAATTTAGTGTCAAATCGAGAGGTCTTTTATTTTATTTGGTCTGGTCTCATACGTATGAATATTTTATTTTTTGTGATTATATGCGTCGGTTAACACTTGAATGATGAATGAATCAAGTAAATGAATGCCAGAAGAATAAAAGTCAGAGAAGTGAAGAGTGCGAGACTCTTCAATGAAGAATATGTAACAATTCGGTGAGCCTCAAAACTTTAGGTATTTCAAAACGATGTTAACTCCATCAGCTGTTTTTAAAGAATTTTACCTATTCACTTTATATTAAACCAGTGCGTATACCAAATATCAGCTCAATATGATTAGCTTCATGACATTATTTTTAATGTAATATAGCAGACGCCTTAATATAGCGAATTAATTATTTTTCATTTGCCGCTATGATATGGGTATCAAATTCAAGGGTTTTGTGAGGGAAATACGAAAACTTAAAAGCATATTATTCACAAACATCATGCATGCAACTCACTTATTGTTAAGCCACTGTCACCTATACACCCCCTAACTGACTAACTGTAGGTACATACTACATACTACATTTCATCAAATCGATCATAGAACAAATTTAGAACACATATCTGGCGCCGAAAATTGCCTGAATGCTCCAAACATTAGCTTAGTATGTATGTCATTGCCCTAAAAGCCTCCCCTCCCTCAGAGTAGCGTAAAGCGCTATTATTTTGAATTATCGCACCGCGCGACTCGTACGAGTAATGAAACAGCCTGTATATCACAATTTCAGTCGTACTCTGCAAATGGCGCGGAATTAGCTCGGGAATTTTTTGAGGAAATACGAGTATGTGCACTTTCGGGCGTTATGTTTTGCGGAATTTAGTAACGGTGCTGAAAAGAAAGGGGAATTTTATGTGTGGGCGGTACGGAAAAGGATGGGAAGGATAGTTCATAATAAAAATATTATAAAAAAAAAATATTATGATTTATATTCATACGCATATGATGCGATTAGAGAAGAAAAATATTGATATTTACAAAACTAAGTAAAAAATATATCAAAATATGATTAACATACCAGGCTGATATGCAGAAGATTCTACATTCACTCCCTGGTCAACCTACGTAGGAGTACAATTATTTTAAAGCAAATAATTTCCTGGTGGTAGAACGATTATGTTCAGCCAGGGGGTACCACTGCCATGGAAGGGTGTAGTCGCCGGTTCGGTTTGTAGCATGCCTCGTGAGTAGAATTTGAAATATTTTTCTTACATAAATCTGATAATTATTTACATAGCCTCTAAGTTTTATTACTACTTTATACAATATGTTTTTGCTACAAGGAACACGCGGCGTGAATTCCAAAAGTTAGTTAAAATTTATTGTCAAACTTTACCGCGAGTCGTGATTACTATGCTTCTGGAAAAATGATTAATGGATATTTATCTAAAAAAAGGTGAAAATCTTAAATTATGTTCCTCTACTTTCTACATATTACTTTCAAATATTTTTACACCATATTAGACATGCATAGTAAATTATCAGACAAGGCCTCGAGAGTCATGCAAATGTGTTACCCAAATGCAGTTTATAGAATAATTTTATAGTTATCGGTTTAAAACTGACGTATTCTACTTTATTCAGTGCCCTTAGTACGAGTTTACTTTGGTCCCTTAAAGCAATCATTGTTTATGTTTTCGTACGTCATTTCAAAGTACAATGCTAAGGATGGCCGAAAACGAAAACTAAAACGTGGATCGTACTTTGTAATGTATGGGCAAAAACGTAAAGAATAATTGTTTTAAGGAAACAAGATAAACTCGTACTAAGGATACAGGTATGATAAGGTAAAATACAAATGTGCGGTACTTATACTTATTCTTCAGAAATACATTTGATCACAAATGAGTTATTTGTGATCAAAAGTAATATTCCTATCCTGTAATTCGAATTGACGATCCGCGTGACGGAGCGGTCACCGTACCGGCCTGACACGCAGTGGGTTCCGGGTTCGATCCCCGGTCAGACAGACAACTGAATGATGAATTTAGATTTCTGATCTGGGTCTGGGTGTTTGTGTATTCGTCTTTGTGTGTCTATGGTAACCACGACACAGGAGAAAATCCTATTGTGAGGGTAGAAAGTGTAATGTGTTATACTCCAGTAAAAACTGCTCACTCATTGGGTTTCTAAATAAAGCATAATGCTTAACTTCAAGCAATACCTATTACGTTTGACAAAAACTTTTAACAGTAACCAACCATTTATCACTTCACGTAAAGTAGGAGTAACGCACAAGTAATGATTCAGCGATTTCGTTTCAAAACGACTCCCAAACAATAACTCGAAACCGATTCGAGACGATTTATAGACACACGCGTTTCTGAGGGCCTTACGTTGCGTGAAATATATACCACCACCTTATACAGTTGTACACGGGAAAGTGAGCTCTATTGAGATGGTATAAAGCGGCTGGGATACGCAAAAGATAGTTGGGAATGTTGTAACATGATGAACGACTGAGAGGATCGTCTATTATGCTCTAATGTTCCAATATATTATCTGTCTTAAAAGGCCAAGAGCCGCATGATAAATTGGCGTGTACGTACTATTGTACTACACGAATAGCAAAAACGCCAGGTGATACTGGTGACAGTTTTTGCCGTCGATTTATAATTTCATTGTGTTCGTCGAGGTGTGTAGTATTTGATTTTGATTAGCGATTTCGTACGCGTTTTTGTGGAGCGATCGTGTGTAACATTTTTTTGCTAATCGTTTTGTTAACATTTGTATAGGCAATAGGTGAATCGATCACTGATTAAATCGAATAGTCGAAATCGATGTATTTAAATAACTTTATCCTATGTTTATGTAACGCAGCTTTAGGAAAGGGATTTCATTATTCAAAAATTCAATGGATTGCAATTCTATAAGCATTATTTCTAGTTGATTTAATCTGCATTCATATATTTCCTTGTTCAGTTTACCTTTTAGATAAGGAAGCAGTAAGCTGGTTGTGATTTATTTAGTGTCTGGTAGTTTAATGCAATTTAATATTTTTAAAGTTCTGAGCATTCGATTTTAATAATATATTTTTATATTGGAAATGATATTTGTTATGAAAACTAAACTACATAAAAATATACACCATTAATACTTTCCATGAATAACCTATGTTTGATTTTTAAAAAATGAATAAAAATATTATATCCCATTATTACAGACTTATACAAATATTATAATACTTTTTGGAAATTTATAATCAAAACAGCACATGATCACTATAAAAGCTAGGTAAAGCATATCATTGAACACCCAAATTCTTGCAGTATATAAAAATAAAATAGAAACAGACAAAGAAGGCACAGTTTTGCTGATTGCAAGTCATTATCAGGAATATATAATGTGTCTACATGTGTATAAATAATGTGTATATGTTAGTCATTTCTTTAGCTTATCAAAGACGATGTTGACGGTTTTGTGTAATACTCACCTCGGTTTTTATCCGCGCACTGTCACTGAATGTTGAGTTGGTTCTACGTTTAACTACAAGTTCAAGGATTAAACGTTTTAAAAGCAAGTATCGGCAAGGCTCACTGCCACGAAACTAAAAGAGTTCCGTTGCTCGACCTGATGGAATTCCACCATTTCTAAATAAAGCACACCATTTCTAAATGTATCTCAGTACTTCTAGTTGCCTCTTTTATATTTACATGTACGAACTTGTTCTTCTTCTTATGCCTGTATAAAAAAAGAGTTCTGAAATTCTGGGTCTAGAATTAAAGAATAATCTTATGAATTTTATAATATTTTAAACTAAGTATGACTACTTTAATACCTTATTTTGACTAGCTCATAAGGGCGTAATTTAGGGATAACAATGTTAAATTCAAATTATTCACTTTTAGATTATGGTTCTAATTTTACTTACTACTATAGAGTTACATATTACTTACTAAAAGCAGACAAAGGCTTGTACATACATAAAAAATAATAAATAAAATATGTGTCATAGTTTCCATAAAGATAAATCGAACAGCTCCACAATAATAAATAGTTTCCCATTCGTAACCAGACAACACTTTCAACTTATTCTGCGGGAGATTACAAATAAAACAAGTTGAAACATCACGGTAGCTTCCTGAAGCCATTATTCTACAGCGCTACGCTCGTAGGCCGTAGCCCGTAGCCCGTAGCGGTTGAAATATGGCCCATGTATTATTCAAAGAAATTGCCACATATTTCATCCGAGGGAAATAACTCAGAGATATGCGCTCCACGGTACACAACGCCGACCTGGAATAAAAGTGATATATGGCGTCGAATTGCGAGCGAAATTGATATTCTTTAATCCGTTTGGATAGCCTTTGACGGGTGTTTCGTACGACTCAGTTGCATATTGGTGATTCAATGTTGTAATTTCCTCAATTTGTATAAATATCATTTGATGTGTTTGTTGTTCATCTGATGTTATGTTATCACCATGTTTTTGAGCGTAGGTCAGACAGAGTAGAACGGATATGAGTCTTAACTGGACTATATCATATACAGGTATTACATATAATAGGCTTAACATTGCATATAAAACCATAATGGAAATAAATATCACCAGAATGATATATACTATGAATATGTTTTTTTTTTTCAAAATAACACGTCCTCATTACTCCTCAGCTATATAGAGCCCTAACACATCTAGTAACTTAGGGCGATGCAACAACAATAACAAAAATAATACATTACAGAGACAAATATATAGTAAACGTAACATTTTAATCACTTAAAATAAAAAAGTGAATACATCGAAAACATCTTACAATATCTTTTGGAAGAAGTTAATCCGTCGCAAGGAAACTATTTCATCGTGCAGATTTTAAAAAGCCGCCTCCTTTTTTAATATCTTAAGATCCTTTTAAAATGAACCCCGGTATACGGGTGCTAAGGCTTGCAGAATACCTTCACCTTATCTACGGCAAAGTGATTCCGGCCGCCGGCACCGCGATATTTATGCGATCCGCCAGATTTATGGCGGGCGCCATTCCGCATGACGCTTCCCACTAAAAAGTTGTCATTGGGTTGAATTATGGTCTCGCTTTCTAAGCTGTAGGGCAAAGTTTTCGGTTTCAATAATATAATGGTAATATGATGTCTTTTTATGTAACATAAAATATTCAACGTGTGTGTTAATTGATTAGTTGTAAGGTAGCGGCCAAAGCTAAATATATGTCTGCTATACCAGTGATATTTTTATTGATGCGAATTAATGCTCCTTTATCATTTTAATTGTATTTATCTAAAAGTGTCCGCTAATTTTATTATTGTATTTGCTAATTTAAGTCTATGTGTATCTACTACACTCTACTACCAATCTGACATACTATATTTGTAAGCAAATTTATGACGGTTGCTATTTCGGAAACTGATAAATAATTAATATAATATTTAGTGATATTTTCATATTGTTTATTTATCCGTTCCTGTCTTTAGTCATATATAATAGTATAGTTCCATTTTATTGCTTAAAATATAAAGAAAGCTCTGTGTGAAAGCTGAGTCAAGACATTGCCATTTTACATTGTTCGATAAGACAAAATTAATTTGTAAATGAGGAGATGAAATTTTTAAACGTTTTGTGACACGTGATGATTGTAAATGTACTACTTTTGAATTATAGTATGTTCAGTAGCATTTATGTAAATATTATATTACTATTAAACTCTTTCAACTACTTTTGACTAAATAATCCAGGACCTACGAAATTCAGTCAGTTTACGAGGACTTAAAAAATTATACTGTCATTTTGTTAAATAGGCCGAGTCACCCTTTCTTCTAAGTTTGACAGAAAACGTATAGCGATAAGCGATGACAGTTTTTACTCGCTAGAATGCGTTACGATATGCAATAAAGTCTTTGCAGTTGGTGAAGCCTATATAATTCGACTACACAGACACGTTGTAGCGGTACTACAACGTTTTTCGCCTAATACACAATAAATCGCTGCTGTGTTCTTGTTTGAAAGGTATGGAAAGGGAGAAGTACTTATCCAAAGAACTCCAACTTATTCCGTAGCAAGCAATCCATTCTTGGCGAAGCTTTGGTAAGAGTCTAATCATATCTGTGGTATATTAAAGGTCCATGAGGGGCAGTAGCCACATATATCATTCTATGGCTTCATAGATGATTTTCCTTTATGTTTAGTAGCGATTTAATAACAAACGTTTATTCTGTAGTTATTAAATCACACAATCTATAAAACGGCATAATTGTATGAAATATTATTATTAACGTATTTTTTTAAATATCTTAATCATGTTTTTATTGAAATAAAAAAAATAAAAAACTCGTTACTAATTACAACTTTCAAAATCAAACGACTCAACACTCGCCACACATATCTCTATTACTATGACAAATACCTTTTAAAGGGAAAAAATGTATTTCCACGACGCATAATATTTTAAACCATCCCCTTGCTTTATACAGAATAGCTGTCAGCGCGCGGTACTATTTTTCCAGCTGGGGTCGGTGTAAGTGATAAGTGACGGGGGTAGTTTTTGACAGCAATAAATATTACTGTGTGATTAATTGTATAGATAGCAATTATTGTTGGAGATAAATGGATATGTAATGAAGAACATATTTCAAAGGACAAATAATTTAACTAACATATGTCGTTTTATTGACAGTATAAATTGAATTATGATTATGAATCTGAAGGTAGTAGAGCTTTTTGTGGTTCTACTCCGGAAGCACCACCGCCACACCTATTTCTGTCTAATAACAGCTGTGTTAAGCGCTGCTGTGTTCTGGTCTGAAGGGTGTGATGAGGGAGACATACTTTTCCGAGGCATTCCATCTTAGTCCTCAGGGGTAGCAAAGCATCTGTGGCTAACCTTAGGAGAGACTTTACTCTTACCTAAGGTTGATTACTGATATCCATGGGCGGCAGTAGCCACTTACCATCAGGTGGCCTGATGTCCATGGACAACTGTACCTGATTTCATATGGAACAGGGATCCTATCTGAAGTCAATCAGAGATGCGTTTCTACTACTACGAGAACTAAGATGGTCGCCTCATACCTCATAAGTGTATCGGCAACCACACCCTTTCACCGAAAGGCAAGAATTGCTTCACGTTAAAATTAGGTATGGCGGTGGTACCTCCCTCCAACTGCAGTGGTTCTACATCCTGGTAAGTCTCAAAGCCTCGTACAAATCATTCCTTACCACATCTAATAAAACAAATTATCGTACCGTCAAATATTGCTGTTTTAAGGCGAGATGTGACAAGAGGACCATAGTACTTGAACTTAGAAAATGTATTATTATCGTTATAAATCAATCGTTTTTATAACACCGACACTAGCAAAACGTATCATGACTTCTCCGTGATTTTCATTACCGCTTCCTGTTGTAACTTAATCCGCGGACATATAATAAATTCCTGAGCAGTTCCTTACACTTGGAAGACAAAATAATTTATGTACCTAGTTTACTGGGTGCTTTGGCGAACAAATGGCGTTGCTGAGGTGAGTGACATCTTTGTTATGCCACGGGCGGAATTATTGTTAGGAAGTTTGCAGATGTTGCTTTAGTTAGGTTTTTGAACCTTTAAAAATTTAAGTCATAACACGTTTTATAGTCATCGCTAATAAATAGGTATATTTATTATTGTTTCTAATTACGAATATTCCTAAGCACGGACGGTAGACTTTCTAAAAAGAGACGATCCAACTAGGACAAGTCCTATAGATAAGTATTTGATTTTATAAGTTATAAGGTTGTAATGAAAACTTAGTAGCCAGTTAGCCAGGAGTATTTACTCCATGTCATAGGCCACTCCTGATGGGGGTTTGAGGGGGGTTGGAGGCCCGAGTCAGTGACCACAGTGGGTGTTTCAAAGGAAGACGCTGCTGCCCATCTTCTGGAGTTCTTTCCTCTTCTCCAACAACATCTACGACATCCAGTACTTATATAATAATATAAACTGTCGTTTACACGATCGAAAGAAATATCTTCTATTGTTTTG
>MOOZ01000845.1:158561-190145 GCA_002930495.1 Cecropterus lyciades
TGTTAGTCCGGTATGGTAACCTCTCCGCCACGCGGGTCGTCAAGATGTAAATTATAATATTTTCTTTCAGTTAACCTTAAATAGATGATAAATATTTGAAGGTTTAATATTTTTTAAGTTTTAACATGATTTTTTTAAATAATAATTGATTGCAATTATAGAAAGTAATACGTAAAACTTTATTCCAGAAATAAAATAATAACATTCGTTGGTGGAGAATATTAATATTGATATTAATTTCTTTGTAAGTATGGTGTGTAGGCGTTTATAAATATGTCTAAATAAAATAACGTCATATTCCACAATCTCATTTATACGTTTTTTGATAAATATATATGAAGCGAAGAAAAGCTACGCTAGTAAAATGATATGACTGCCGGAGAAATGTAACGTAGCTATAAACATAATAAAATAAAATTACAGACTCATCATTATATATAAGGTTGCAGCACAAATACGAATAGAAATTTCCACAACAACTTTACAATTTTTTTGTAAAATTTCAACCAGCAAAACAACAAATTAAAACGAAGAACTTGAAATCACTATACACTACACAGAACATAGAACATAATTATTGTCAAACTATATATACAAAAATAAATATGAAAGATATTGTGAACGTCAAAACAACTATGGTAAGGAGAAAAAAAACTATATTTACTAAATCTTTCATCTCAAACTTCCGAAAGCTACTAATCGTCATATTTCCACTGGCTAGATTCAAAACGAACGGCTGCCCGCCGACACGAAATAGAACTGTTACGGTGCGCTACTCAGCACCAGTCGAGCGAACCCCGAGCGTGATCTGTCATGTCGGCGGGAATTAAATCTGATGCCACTAGGGAAGGAGAGCTATCGATAAATAACCTAGGAGGTTAATAGAAGTGGAGATGATATCATTCATCCTTCACAAAATACGGTAGATGTAGAATAGAAAAAGGAAAAGCAAACGAAAATAATTGAAATTTCAAGAACCGATATACACATAATAAGGTGCGTAAGTACATATCACAGAGATTTATATAGGAGTAGAAACGAGAATACAGTCCACCTGATTATAAGTGACCACTAACACTCAGGGACATCTGAAATCTACCCCAGATAAGATCAAAGTCTTATCTGAGGTTGGCTGGTATCCTGAGGACTAAGTTGTAACGCCTCGGATATGTTTGGTTTTACATCACCTTCAAATGGTTCTTCAAAATTAAAATTAAAAATAAATTCATCCATATAACGCCGGTAGCAGACCCTGTCTTAAACCTCTGTCTCACCACATTCATCAAACCACAAGACAAGCGCTTAACACTGTAAATAAAGAAATAAATTAACAAGTTGGACGTCCGCAGTTTAAACATAGAGCTATGGAAACATATTGAGGAAACCCACATACTTGTGAGTTCTCTATAAATAAAGTTTTCAAAAGTATGGGAAGTTCACCAATTCACACATGACCAGAGCGGTGGACTATGGACTAAAACTCTCTTAATCTGACAGAAGAACTCGCTCAGCAGTGGGACAGTAATGGCTTGACGATGGAAAAGTAGTAGTATCTGATTAAAACAAGTATGTATGATTATAATAACTTCATTTTTGTTATGTAATGGAACCAGCAAACGATCAGGTATCCAAATAAATATATTTACACAGTCGACTCGAAATCAATATTTTTTTGTTTTATTATTTAGGTAAGGTTTCAAACAAGTCTACCGTACTCATTGACGAAATTATTTATATAGATTGTATTTTATGTAAATCGGCATTTTACTCATCATTAAATTCAAGATAAAATATCTCACCTTACAACAAGTTTGAATTGATTCAACACGGATACTTATATATTCTATAAATTAAGTTAGGAGAAGTAAAAATAATTTAGGATTTATTATACTTATAAATTATATTTATTATACTAATAAATTATAAGATGTGACAATAAAGACATAACTGAAAATTAAACATAAAAACACAACTTAATTATTTAACGATATAGAAACTTTGATCAGTAACTTAATTTTTTACGTACTAATTATAAAAAGATAACTAAAGATGGAAGCATCGATGTCGATGAAATTAATTCTGTAATACATTATCCCTCTAATCTGTCCGTTGATCCCCGCTGGCAATTAGAACTGATACTTGTCGGATGAACCACGATTATCTTTATTAAAAATTTACGCTTCATTTGCGTTATTAAGGAGACAAGGCTGTATATTAAATAGAAATTATGAGGGTCCGGGTGTTATTTATAAACATTTTCGTCGAAAATGTTTGTATACCGACCATGATACACCATATACATTAATTTACATTTTAATGTGTCAAATGTATAAACTTTATTCCACGTTTTCGTCCAGTGAGTTATGTAGCGTAAATCATTTTTTATTTGCGTTCAACTCGTAAATTTCACGATGAAACAACAAATTTGTCAGCAAATTAGATGCTTCCTGCTGGGTCGTTTCTGCAGTTTTATTTTTATGGCGATGTACTCGTAACATTAATCTGGCTTGATGAACGTTATATTAATGTGTTAGACGAGAAAATAAATGACCACGTTCTTGTATTAACGATCACGATTTCGTATCAACGCTGTAACATGAATTCGATTAATCATGAGACCGTTACAGTAATAAATCATGCTGCTTCACAAATACTTGGAGCCGACGTGTGTACGTCAAAATAATGAACGGGTCGGCTTCCGGACGCCATTTCATCATAAAATGGCTTGAAAAGCTTTTAGACGGTGTGTTTTATTAGAGAAATTTTCTCGATGTTCGATGTTTATTTTTCGTGCAATCGTTATTTTGTAGTTAACTTTTTTGTAGATACCTTATTTAGTTTCTCAATGGTTACATGAAGAAAGAAGGTTATCATAATGTAAATTGTAACGCAATATATGTTTTCATTGGTTAGACTAAAATTTACAAGTGTAAAAAAAATGAGGGAAAGTATTTTTTTTAACTCGAAAGAACGTAATTTTACTTTTGATAGAGAGCAAACCACAATTTTTCAGAGGTTTGCAAAAGTTTATTACAAAGAAATAAACTAGACGTATCATAAACGTCAGGACGCCGACCTATCGACCTATGCACTGGAGCTGAAAAGAAAATAATATTTTTAACACAAAACATAGCCAACTGTATCGTTTTTTTATTTTATTTTATATTGGTGAAGTTTTTTTTTTGGATCCTAGTTATAAACGATTTTTTATCATACATGTTGGTGTTGTTGGTGGAGGTTTAAGTAATTTAATGCATATTTTATATTTTATCATAATCAAAAGTCAAACAATTTCACAAAATGCAATTCAACGCATGAACTCCATTCGCTAAAACAGCACAAGTAATTACGTAAACAGAGTTATTGACGTGTGTCTGAAAGGTAATCATAAGCTTAAATTTATCACCGAGTGAATCATTCATGCGTTAAGACAGCTGACAGTGCGGCACATATATTATATTGATCGACAGCCTGACGTTACTTGTCACAGGAATAATGTTGTTGCCACACGTTTTCACCACTCTTTCCAATCTAGACCCAAAGTAAAGAGCATTCAGTTCGAAATACGATGTGGTACCAGCTCGTCCAAAAGCCGTTCTGTCTTCACACCACTATAAATCTAACGAAAAGAACAAAGTTCTAGATGCAGACGATGAACGTGAAAGCGACCCTATATCAGGTGGAGTTGTTACAAATTTCAACGACATTCAAGTTGTTCGAGAACCCATTCGTATCGCCGACTGTGACAGAGTTCTACATATCGCTGTGAATGTAAATTTGAATCTAAGGGAAGTGTACACAGAGTTTGGGGTAGATTGAGTAGGGGTGGATTTATAGGTTGTTACGGCATTAAAGCGGTCTTGTAGCGCGGTAGCGAGACGTGTCGCGGCGTGTCATCGGTACGCAATGAAGATTTATGAACAGACCTGTAGTGTACAGTCGGGAACACATATCGCGTTTTGTGCTGATAATTCTGTAGGGTATTAATCTTGCTGTACTTTCTGATGTTGTAATATTTAGTGATCATTTACATGAATGTGTTGTTAATGTCATTTGTCTGAATGTATTTGATGATAATCTTTGGAGATGCTACGACTCAAGTGTTCCGAATGTGTTCCAGTAAAACAATATTTATTGATTGACTCTTATGTTAGGTTATTTTAAAGTGATTATTATTGTTTGTTGATTTTGCTTCTCAATCTGACAGTATTTTGATAAAGTTGGGAGCATCCACACTTTCAATTCAATATTATCCAAATTATCAATGGTATTTTAACTTTAATTTTGAAGCGGGTTTCTAGTCCGAGTCCAGAGGTACCACCGGCAACTTGCCTAATAACAACAGTCTCTAGCGTTACTGTGTTTTGGTCTGAAGGGTGTGATAAGGGTGGCGTACTTATCCAAGGCATTCTAACTTCAACCTCAGGAGTAGCGTATATAAGGCCAATCTCAAGTAAGATTAATATTATCTGGAGGTGATTACAGATACGTATGGGCGTCGATGGCAATATACCATCAGGTGTTTTGCACGCTCGTTTGCTATTTCCATATTAAAAAGTATAATGGATAGCTATAAGTATCTACTGGTACTATACAAACCTATTGAAAAGCTCCCGTGATATTATTTATGTATAAGGACGGGGAAGCATTGAAAACTCAAGTACCCAAAGCATGCAATGTGAAAAGACCCAGCTCTTTTATAGGAAATTAACCCTCTGCATTCCAAAGTAATATTATCGAGTGCACAAGAGGTATTTTGCAATATTGACCTCGATATTGGTATTTTGTTATTTAAGTCAACTGACTTATATTTATGCGACGTTTCAATTGACGGCCCATGTGATGGGTTTATTATACCGGCCTGATCCGTAGTGGGTTCCGGGTTCGATCCTCGGCCAGACAGATTTGAATGATTAATTTAGATTTCTGTTCTGTGTTGAGTTATAACTCTAGAAAGCGTTATTTATCTATATATTAATACGTAAAGCAAAAACTTTGGACCATTTTTACAAATATTGCTAATATTTTTCAATAATAATGCTTATAAAGTACATTAAATCAATAAATAAAACATTAACTGATCTTCACTGATGAAACTTCACTGATCTTAGTATTATTTTTACTGTATTGTTTGACTGTGTACTATGTAATCGTTTGTTTCCCAAATATAAATAAAATAAAAAAATAATTAAAAAAAAATACACACACACACTACCATGCATTTGACACACATAAACACACGTATTTGTTACACGCTGACTTAATGTACAGAGGAAAAACAAATATTTGGGTTTAATTACGGTCGAATTTCGATCGCTGCAAAGGGCAACTAGTATTATTAACTAGCTAACCCGAAAGTTTTTGTTTTATCTTAACTACGAATTTTTAATTATCTGTCAAACTACTGAAAGTTATGTCAAACACCATAAGGTTACATAACAAAATTTTCATAAAAAACCTTCTCCTGACAAAAAAAATAACAAACAAAAAAGAATTGGAGAATTCGGTCCAGCCGTTATGCATTCTGTGACTAAGAGACATATGGATTATTTTTCTATATATATACAAATTACAATGCCATGTGGGTCGAAGGTAACAGGTCCAATAGAATAAACACGAGTCACAAATAACACGCATACAAACGACAATAATTGCCAACACATAAAGCACACTAATCCGACACTACCGGTCGCGTTCATTACAAATGTCGCTGTTCAAAAGGAAAATTGATTTACAACGCTGCATTACGCCATTATTTTATGACGCGAGAACGTTCCGAAATAAAATACTAACAAACATACAACCGGCACGACTATTATACGGCCGCCATATTGTTTCTACGGCCCTAGAAATATACGTCAAACTTGTTACAACTCACTAAGGTAGAGTTTCGCGTTTCATACGTATGTCGGGGCATAGATTAAATATGTCAGAGACCGTCATAAAAGGAATAAAATACGGGGCACAAAGAATAAATGCTCGTAACCGTTGTAATGTCTGTCAACGTAAAATATTGTATCCTCCAGCGGCAGCCAGTTCAAATTGCGGGCCATTGTCGTATTAATCTTTGTTGAAGCCTCTGTGTCTGTTTACGCTGTGGTCTACTTAATGTTATCTAACAAAGGTATGAAATATTTCCGTTTTCTACTTTTAATATTGGGTGTCATGAAGGTTCTAAGGAATTTTGATTATCAATCTATTTGTTATTAGTTTGAAGTAATTTTAATTTTAAGTTGATAACAGATGCTAGTAAGTCGTCAGATAGACCTTTATAATTAATAGTATAAGATTAGTCTAAATGTATAATAATGATGTAAGATCTGTGTGCCTGCATATTTATAAGAGTTTGGAGCTCATAAAATAAGTTTAATCTAATAATAGAAACTTCTACAATTTTTTTCTGTCTATTTATCTGTATGTTTGAAAACGTATCAAGCCAAAACTACTGAATTTAATTTAAAAGATTGGAAATTTGTTAATAGGCCATTGTTTCAGTGATTGGGGACCACTGAAACAATGGACTATTAATAAATTATTTTTAATCTATTCAGAAACGATAGGACGAATATGGTTCTACCGGGGAGGTACCACCAACACCAAACCTATAAAAGTAAAGGTATGTTTGCATTACTCTGGAAGGATGTGGTTGCCGGCTCTTTTCAATATGAGATGGGAACCTGGGTTAGATGAACATCTAAGTTGCCAGAGGTAGCAACATATCTGTCATTCAAATAGAACCCCTATCTCCCGAAGTTGCGTGCACATGTCCATGCGCGACAATGACCACTTACTCTCAGGTGGACTGCATGCTCGCTCTACTACAACGTTATAATAAAAACACTGCCATATGGGTACAAATAAGGCTTCAAAACTGAAACACCCTTGTAGTTAACATCTCAATTGACACAAAGGTTTTCGATTTTTTCCCACTTGCTTACATAGTTTAATGGTAATATCGCAAACAATGTAACATTACAATTGTAATTGACGCAGTAATTAATGTCGCGGCATTTAATTATAAGTCACTTTAACTGTCTTTATAAAATTTCTGTGCATAATAAGTATTTTCAAAGAATATTTGTTTTTTTGTAAGTTACTTTATAAGTATATAACTTTGTTATTTTTTATAAACTTTAGGAACTGTTGTTCGTAATAGTAAGTACCTAACATCATTAATTTGTTTGTTTTTTTTTTATTTGACAAAGCAAACTAACTTCAAACCCATCTAAAGATAAATGGTCACTGTTACACATTCACGTATATAATCAATCGATTAGATTAGACACCTACACGTGCTCGATCACAGCTTGCTACCCATGAGTTAACCTGATATATCTCTTCTTAAACATTATCAGACCGCTATGTTACGCATTTAAACCTAAACAAAGTAACGCTTAACACTGTTATAAGGCTCAAATAGGTGTAGCCCACCAAGCAACGAAGTTCTATAACTTTCAATATAAGTTATTAATTACAAATACTTCTAAGTATCCTTGTAAATCAACATAAATGTTAGATATTGACCTAGAATTATGAGTCAGGAACTCACAAAACGGACGGTGCCTACTAAGATATGTCTATTACTGCTCCGTGCTGTGGAAGGCTATCAAACAACTGATCTATTGCATGGTAAGAATAAAAGAGATGTAATACTGAATTTGTATTTCGTTGAAATAGCAAAATTGTGTTTGAATTTTGGGGAGTTTCTTAGACTTTCAGTTTCTTAAAAGTGGTTGTTGAAGAGACGTAACATTTTTCTTTATCATTTTCTCCGAAATTGTCATTTTTTTATTCGCTAAATGATGGACAATTTTATTAGAAGTTGTTGCAAGTAAATAACTCAGTTTGGTACAAAAAATATAAGGTGGTAACAACAGTGTGTTCTAGCCTGAAGGATAGTTTTCCTAGGCGTTCCAACTTAGTCCTCAGGGGTAGCAACGCACCTGTGGCTAACCTCAGGTAAGACTAATCTTATCTAGGTTGATAATAGATGTACATGGGTGACGTCGCCACTTACAATTAGATGGACTTCATGTTCGTTTCACTTGAAAAAAAAACGTATTAATATTTAAAAAAAAAGGAAAAAACCAAGTAAACCCATCAACAAACCATTATGTCATAACATTATTAAAATTATCCAGTCTCTTTGTTTTTGAATTGAATGGAAATAATTGTCATACGGTATGCTGAGAAATAAATTACTTTAATGACAGTCTGTATGAATGTTTCATTATGCATTGTACACAAATTAACAGCTGTGAATTAATTAATACTTTGTGTCATTTTATTTGTATTAATAAATAAATAGTACTGCGTACAAAGAAAAACCTTTGTTTGATTGAGAAACGTAAATGTATGAATATTATTTTACTTTTGTTCTGTTTTTGTATTTTAAATGGAAAATTTGGATGTGGTCATTAACATGCCCAAACGCCACGTAACCATTTCCGGAATCTTACTAATATTACGAATGCGACTGTTTGTGAGGATGTATGTATGTGTGCTTGTTACTTTCACACGCGAAACCTATTGGTCGGAATTTGCTAAAATTCGGCACACAGGTACTTAATGTATTTTGGATTTGGATTAACACATGGGATACTCATTATCGTGGTAAACGTGACCAAAGCGGGCGGAGCCGCGGGGCTAGTCTACCATAACTAAGTTTGTCACCCCGTGCAGTAGCGCACCGTACCGTACTGAAAATAGTACGGTGCGGTAATGTACTACTGTCATAAAATGTATAGAGTTTATATTTATAATTAATTTAATTTAAAAATATTTTGTTACATTTGTGAAAAGCATTTCATGTGTTTCGTTAGATGGATGACGACCATCTTAGTACTTCGAAGTGGCAACGCAACTGACTTCAGGTAAAACCCTTGTACCACGTGAAGTTGGTGTCCATAGGCCGCTATGACCACTTACCATCACGTGGACTGCATGCTCGATTGCTACTTCAAATTCATTTAAAAACAAATCTTGCCAATAAGTAGAACTGAAATGAGGTTGCAATTAACAATTCTCCTCCTCAATTTTAATTTTCAGTAATAGATACGGTACCTTAGTAATAATACAGCTACAAAAGTTTCCCAGACAATACTTGGTATCAGTTGCTTAATAATTTATCAACACTTCAAAAGAACTAAATTGATACTGAAGTTTTTAATTGCATTTATTGTCGGCCATTCGGACACATGTCAGTTTGTCGGAGGTAATTAAACAATCAGCTTGGCTATGGTACAAGTGATAAATTTTAAGCGGTTAGTAAAAATGACAATTATTACCTTTAATTTAATTGTATCATAATATAACGTCTCAAATTGTATGTTTATCTGTAGCCTCATAACAAATTTCAGCAAGAAATCGCACTTATATGAAACTGAAACACGTGTGCGAATGTAGACACTAGAAACATGTGGATAAATAATATGAAAACAGTGAACAGAGGCGACCCTGGTGTCAACTTGCGCAACTAATAGAGGTTCTATTTGTATTTTGTTGGTAGCTTTTGTTTCGAGACTGCAACTGCTGCAACTTCATACTGTAACTTTCGTGGGACAAATCTTAAAATTTCACTCTCATCATTTTTCATAACGCGCCTAAAGAAGTATAACTTCAATATTTGATCTTTTATCACCACTTTCACCGTCTATATCTAATAACTGAGTGAACCGATTGTGATAAAACATGCTTAAGAACCATCCGGAAACCTGTTCTCTAAAAAAAACCGCATACAAATCGGTTCACCCGTTTAGGACCTACGTGTCCACAAACAGACACACAGACAGCCATTGCAGTCAAATTTATAACACCCCTCTTTTTACGTCGGTTGTTAAAAACATGTTTCAAATGCTAAGTAGAAACAGAATACGTTTATAGCTAATAAAAAAAATCAACTTTCAATAAATGTCTTAAAATGTAATTTTCCCGCTTCGCTTATAACTTGTACCTGTCTCAACTACCTTGTAAGCTCCGTACTGTCGCATGTCATTATATTTCACCTTTTCTTCGATACCAATCAATTGTCATTATTCGTTATTAGCACAGTGATTAAACTGTCGCGACATATCATTTCAAACAATATGTTTTGTTTCCCATACATAATGGCGTTTCGATTAAACTGGTGGCGATAAATTTCCTTTGTGACTTTTAAACGTGATTATAGGTTTTGTTAAGTAGGAAAGTGGCTCTAGAATTGCAAAGTACTTCAAAGTAAATGTGCATTGTATTATTTATTTATAAGCTTTGTACACTGTAATCACACGTTTAAAATGGTATAGTGCCATTTCTTGTTTAATCTTTTTTCAGAAGCTCTAAGATCGGAATTGACATATGATTGATTGATTTGAATTTATTAAATTGTATAATATTTAAGGTTAATTACGCTTTGGTAATCACTGTTGCTAATGTTACAAAGAATAATAGTCAAATTAAAGAATTGACTTATATTTATCGCGAATCATTTGGTATCCCACTGCTGGGCATTGCATTTTCATACAACTGAATATGGCTGAGATGATATTAATTAAGGTTCAACTCCGGGGGCACCAACGCCACACCTACATTAGCCTTATGACAGCAGTTTTGAAGCGCTGATGTGTTATCGTCTAAAGGGTATCGCATAATTCGAAACAATAATCTGGCGAAATGTACACTCCTTTGTACGCTCTACAGTTTTTTTTAACCAAATTATTAGCAAACACGTTAACAAATAAACCACAATCGACAATTTGCTTGCCGACAATAGTTTATATTCCTCATCCAACCGTTTATCTGTAATTTTAATCACGCGTTGTAAATTTTGTATCAGGGACACCCACACTGCATTTGAGGGTTGACAAAAAATATTAAATACATTTTCTGTGATAAAAGTGTTATTAATGCCTGAAAATAATTTTAAACGCATCAAATTTAAATGCATGCATTTGTTCTTATATTTGAGAACTAACTTTTTTAAATAAAATAATAATAACTACATTGTATTATTTATAGGTGCGTGTGAATTTATTTATAAAATATCTTCCCATCCTCCTATGATCATTTCAATATTACTTTGGTCAGTTTGATTAACATAAATATTCAGTTCTTTGTTGTACTATTCACTATTACGTATTTACATTACAACATTAATATACCATAATTTATCATTTACGTTCTAATAAAAACCAGATAACACTGTTTTTCAAGACATATTGTATTACAAAGTATCGTGGTACATTAAACAGTATTTAAATACAATTTGTAACTTCCATTTTATCAACAACAATATCAAAATATATCCCCTAACGTTCAATGCCACTGATTCTGTCAACAAATACCCCAAAATTGACAACACTCACTAACAATAGTTTATATTCCACGTTGAATTATTCAAATCCTTTATGTAATGTATTTATATTACATTACATTACACATGCATCAAATACCCTATGTGGCATTTTAGGGTTTATGCAAAACAAGTTCCAAATATAGCTGTAAAGATAAGTAAATTTATAAAAGGTAATAAAAGATTAAGTTTATTAATACTCATGTAAAATGAGGACAATAAAAATAACTAAAGTAGAACATGAGATACATAATTTTATTTTAGCACTTAGTTAAGTATTTCATGATAGCAATATTTGCTAAGTAAATGCTATTTTTGAAACTAAACTTAATTTAATTGACCATGATGTTAGGTGATAAACATAACTAAACTTGCCGACAAACGATTACTCCATCTCTTCGTGTAGATGCAGTATAAGAAATAAAATCCAGAAGGTTGGCAGTTGAAACTTACGACGAAGATTTAGTATCTTACTTCTGCCTTTCTACATATGTTCTTATTTTATTGTTCTGGAGGAGTAACCACCTTAAGCCGCCTAAAGCTGAGTTACGTCTGATTTCTTACCCGGTTGACCAGGTGGCCATCCTCGGCGCTTCTGAAAGATTTCCGGGATTTCCAAAGGACTGGAACCGGAGTCCTCTGACCGCTTTGCCCTATCCGACTCCACCTAGGTGAGCGGCTGGGCTCACCGCACCGTCTAGTCTTTACAACATATGCGACCACTCATACCGCCGCAACCACGGAAGATCCTTTTAGTCACCCCTTACGATCAAAAGGTCATACCGTAGCGCTATTCTGGTCCCGGAACTACAGGGACATAATGATGCCTCTGCTATTTCTGCCTCTACGTTCTCCTGAAAGGTTGTATGGGAGAACCCGTAATTTGCTATAAATTCGTAATACTATAAACATTTCTTTAATTGAATACATTCCTATCAGCTTATACTTTTTATAAATTCAGGTGTTTTCACTTTTATTGTCATTAAATTATTGTTTTCTTGTGTGTGTTAACACATAATACACTTACACACACAATAAACATATTTTTGGAATTTTCTGAAAAAATAATATTAATAAAAGCAGCTTCTTATCCCGGATTAGCATCAAAATTAAATACCATAAGTGCACGCTGGCGTATCTACGCGCGTTGTCCCTTTTATACACAAAATCATCGGTATCGATATGCGGTACAAAACCCGATACGTCATTGAGGGTAAAAACAAGTTTATGACATCAAATTGCTATCATAATGGATCAGGAGTATCATTTGATGTAATAAGTTCAGGTAGACATATTTACATAACAACGAAAACATGATCGACGTAACCCTTCAACTGACGAATAAGGTATTGTTGAAAGAAAGGCTGGTTTGAAAAGCGCTTAACAGATGCGGGTTAGCTACTTATACAGCAAATATCCTGACTATTCGCATCCTATATTGGTAGGATTAAGCAGGATAAATTATAGCATAGGAATTACCTAATAATATATATATTGAGAATTCGTCCCCTAAAGGGCCTAGGAGAGGTTTCATCATGCGAGAGGACAAAATATAATGCATTTTGAGATGTAATAATTAATATTCAATGATGACCATCATTTAATAATTTCACAATTAAAATATCAAGTCATAAGTAAGTACAAAAACATGGATGTATGTACGTAACATGCAGGGTAAACAAATAAGCACTAATTTAAAATATTTTAGTGCTAAAGAAACTGAGGGATATCAGAACTAAATAAATAAAAAGACGAATATGAAGAGTACTTTAAGAAAAAATAAATACCTAAGAATAATTTATTAAAAGAATATGTCTCACAAATCAACACGCTCATTACCTTTCCGTTGTATTCAACGAATCCCTATAAAAGTAGTAAAAGGGAGCTAACCCTTCAACTGCGTGTGGGTAATGCATTATTCATCCCGGATAATATGTTAATTTACTTCACCTTATGTTTATGCTAATCGTAATTGGTTATTTCGATGCACGGATTACGCTACGTCGCATCAATCTTTTATCATCCGTTGTTACTTCCCTCGGCATTTACATGCAACGTGGAACATCTGTCTGTTTACATTTAACGTAATATTGATGTTGTAAGACTGGTAAGATGTCACGTGATCACGCATGGTCATGTTTTGGCTTAGTGTTGGGGTTTTAGGAATATTCTTCACTGTAGGCGAGAGGAGGGTTGAAACCAGCGGGCAGTCTTCCTGAGAAGTAATAAAATCTAAACCTAGGTATAGACTTATAATTACTTGAAAGCTTACGAAAACTTAAACAGATTTTAATGTTTTTTCATTATATTTTGCTATTATTTCACTAATATGTTGATTGTAATATGTTGTTACGCGTACTACTTCAATTTATATATTTAAATAACATGGTATGGTTTATCGATTAATCAGGAGTAGAAGAATAGAAATGGGGAAAATTAATGAAACGCCAAGATAATTTACGATATAACGGGTACAGGGCTTTTAAAATTCTTCTTCAGTTCGAATAATTAAAAATTGAAGTCATTGAATCAAAATTGTATTTCGACATAATTACTTAAAAAATAAAAACGAGAAAATTTTCTTATGTAGCAAAATTTCCCTAATGCGATACAAAATATTGCAATTAATGTAATAAAATTAAAAAAAATAAAAACAATTTTGATAATACTGGATAATTGTGTAACTTAAAAAATAATAATGCTAATAACACAGTACTAATGGCTCCAAGTAGAACAATTAAAGTGTTCACAGATTTAAAACGAGTCAAGTTTACAACTTATATCAAGCATTTCAATTAATCTCACTATTTATCAATTTAAAAATAGTTAAATAGGTAATAACAATTCAAAAAACCGTTTGCATAAACTGAAAAGAGAAAAATAAGTACTACAACAATGAAATATACTTAAATGTAAATTATACTATATTACAAGGTATTCCACGCGGTGACAAACGTAGTTATGAAAGATTCTAATGTTCGTTATACTGTGTCACTCTGACAACTAATCCTATCCAACTCAATTCCAATGATACGTCATTTGTTACAATCCGACAAGCCGTGGGGTTGTATGGTAGAATGTGCTAAAGAAACAGACATACCTTCATACAAGAAAGATCGAAAGTTCAAAAGATATCACCCTCCTTCTGACGCAGTCGGGTACAAATATAAAATATTTTTTTCAATTCAATAAAATGATGATACATTAAATAATAATGTTAATAACACATTATAAATAGCAGCAAATGGCAACATTAAACAGTCCACAGATTTTAAACGAGCCCACGGTAACTTACCAAGCATCTCAATTAATCTCACCATTTATCATTCCCCTTTAAACTTATTTAATGAGGCGATACATCACGTTTCTTGTGTAAACACACAGTTTAAAATGCCATGTGAAAAAGTGTGTTTTTGTATTATATTACACATCGGTTTATAAGTATTTGAATATGGATAGAGGTGTAGTCGACATGTTTGGTGGATTGACCTGATCCCTAGTAAATCAGTATATCTACTGTACCGAAGCGTGGGATACTCCTAGACTTAAAACACTTATTTAATCTGTGATAAAGTATTTCTGTTACGTATAGATCGAACCCTCCAATTCTACAAACAAGTATTAAGTATTACAAATAAAAAAACTTGACTACTTATCCCATTTTTTTTACACTTTTTAAAGCTTTTTATTAGCTATCGGAGCTGGTGCAATACTTAGAATTCATGAAGCTTAGCCATTGAAACAACTGAAATGTGTAAAAAGGATCTTATTTTTGGGAAGTGTCCGGTCTTTTTTGTGGTTTTCATCTAATTTACCTAACAAGGTAGTGTATTTCTGCCCACTTATAGCCTTTCCTCTCGATACATAATGTATAAAAATAATTGCCTTGTAATCCCAAAACATCGACGATGTTTTAACTGTCTTCGGTAGCCGTTATGTAATGCCTTCCTTGCGACTGTTATTTTGTCTTAGAAATAAAGTGATTAACCTCTTTTTCATCGATAAATATAAATCTCCTTAAAATTTATTGGTATGCGAAGGAAATAACGCCAAAATCTCTTATGAAATCACAACCTGGTTAACTTTTTGTTCCGCGGTGAAAAAACTTGGTATCTATTTTGCTGACGGCTTGTTCATTTCTAACTATTTCGTAAACATATTAAACACCCATTAAATTCAAATACCTATAGTGTCCCATATTCGTTACACTTTCAATCTTTGATCTTCTAAAACCATTTATTGGATTTTCCGTTGCTTTTTAGTTAGGTAGATATTCATGGCCTTCTGCTCCTTGAGAATGTTTACACAATTTCTATCTTCTTTAAATGATACAATCCACTTTTTGTCATGGAATACGAAGGCACAAAATCACCTAACATTCTTATATTATAAATGCGAAAGTTTGTGAGCATGTGTGTGTATTTGGTAGTATTTTACGCAAAAAAATATTGATTGAATTTCGCTGAAATTGGCACACAGATAGTTTATGACCTGGATTAATACATGAATTCTAATACATTACCAAAATAAACATGACCAAAGCGGATGAAGCCGCGGAAATAAACTAATTCTCTATATTTAATTTAATTTAATTTATCAGTAGAGCTTCGTAACTCCACATTTTGTTCCAGCGAATCTGCATTCACTCGAATATATTCATAAAAAATTATCAAGTAACATTTATTATCACAAAATGCATACAAATAACATAACATACCATCAAACTGATGTAAACGGATGTAAACTTGCATGCATAGTAAGTATTTCTTGTCGACTCTCTTTAACATGAGACAATCGCCTTAGACCTAAGTAACAACGCATCTGTGATTAAGTCAATCACAGATGCGTCTCCTGTTCTATATGAAGTTTATCCTTTTATTCGTGGGCGGCAATGACCACACCTTCAGGTGGACTACATACTTGTATACTACTACAATCGTGTACAAATAGTATTATCTGTGCATAATTATTATCTATAATAATAGTATTATCTGAATTAGGCCGAGAATATTTTAAACCACCCTCGTAAAAGTGATTATGTTATTTTTTTATTGAATTTATATGTGTACAAATGTTAATTTTTTATTAAATTTATATTATTATAGCACTGTAAGCATTGTGCACTGAAATTCAAAATATTTTTTCGTTGTCAGTTCTTGCCACTAGTAAAGTTTGATCATCCACCAGCAGATGGCGTTAGCAGTACTGATTTCTTTTCATTGAATTCACAGAATAACCACAATTATGTCAAAGGCGTCTCAACTTATCAAGATAGTAAAATTTATTGCTTTTGTGATTTATAGCTTTGTAACATACTAGATTATTCGATTATAATCATAAAACTTTAATAATTATTAATGTTTCTGTCGCTCGAGGTCAATATTTTTAACAAAACAATGTCTTTATGAAAAAATATCACATTATTAATAGAATGTATTTAAATTCATGGCTATTATGTAAATAAATAATTAATTAAACAAAATGTCAGACGTATTCATAAACATCTTAATATTAAATCATATTTAATTTACAATTACCACTAAAGTTTAATCTCTCAAATGTTTCTTCAATCATTTATTATTTTGCCATATAATAAATTCTCATAATTAATGGACTAAGTACATTAGCGAAAAATATCTCACAAAATAAGAGTTAAGGTTATAATATTCATTCAATTACTTGTAGATTTAATATACCTTATTACACTATATTGAGGAAAAATCGCTTCACTACATAATTTTCTTTTTTCTTATTTTTTTCATAAAAGTTACAAATTCAACTTACTTTATTCAATTATAAAATCATAAATAGGCTTCATATATACACTGCATAAATTTAGAATAGTGGAGTGTGTATACGAATAACTATATAGGTAGTAAGTTTCTTTTCTCTGAATAAAATTTGCTTTTATATTTAATATGCGATATTAAATATGTATTTATTCCGCGATAATATTAGACTGAAATCATATAAAACTTGCTTTATTATTGGTGTCCAATAAAATGTTATCTACTTGTCTATATGTCCTTTATCTATCTATGTATCAATAAACTTGTCTATCTATTTATGATTATTTATTACACTGAACTAAGTGTCTGTCTATAAATGTAAATTTCAATGTGGGTAATGAAAAATAATTACCTTGTAAACATCATTAATTCACTCTGGTGTATTAATTATTCAAAACACCTGCTATACGTATATTTAAATTTATTTTAAACTGTATCTAGATAGATGACATTTAGTATTTCGAATATTGAACTAGGTAATTTTATGAATTTTTTTAAGATATCTGTCAGTAAGTTGTAGCCGTATATGGATACCTATAATTAACCCCATCGATTAAAAACCCATATAATTTGACGCAAAGTTGTTTACCAGTAACTCTTATCAAATTCAGTCGCAAGTATATTGTATAATTTAAATACACTTAATATATTTAAGGCTGTTATTCTTACTTACTGAAATTATGTGACATGCAATTTACTCGCATGTAAAAATGAAATTTTAAAATCACTTTAATACATGATAAAATACAGAAAAACCAAAACAATATCATCCAAAACAAAACCAACAATAATCAAAAATACAAAACGGAACAAAAAAAAGCTCAAAACCAAATATGAGAGAAATAAAGTTGTTTATCAAGCAGCAGATTAAAAAATCAATTACCCAACTCGGAGCAGAAGCGACCTCTGTTCAAAACTACTCTATCACCTGTCCCGGCCTTTTCGTACGACCAATTATGCTTTTGACAGTTGAATTTTCGACATGACATGGGCCTAATCAAAATAGCATTTATAAAAAGCAGCATTAACAGCAGACAGCTCACGGCTTGTATTAATGATGCCTGCTTGCTCGCGTGTACATCTTTTTGTGTTTTCAATGAAGTCAAATTCTTTCGTTATTCGTTTTCTGTTAACGTTAGGACCTTGCCTCATGGTGATGGCATAACTATTTGAGCGAAAAATTGAATTCCAGTTTATGTCACAGCTGTCAGTATTTTGCCCATTGATTGTTTTGAACAACTGATAATTAGGTATTTTTTTTTAAATTATGAGTAACATAACTTTTTGCAAAAAACTTAATTTTATTGAAGTGAATGAGGTAGCATTCACTGCAATATGAATCCAAACAACCTTTAAAAGACAATAAAAGTTAAGATAATGTTTGCCCTTAGTACACACAATATCTTTATAAAAATCTTTGTTAAATTCAGATAATTATCATTTAAGGACTAATAAAAATCTCAAGTACCAATATAATCTTGTGTAATGCTTAAAAAAATATAATTGCGAACTGTGTCCCGTAGTGCTTTGAAGCTTTTAAATCGGTATGTGTAAAATGTTTATTATATTTGCTAGCGAAATTATTAGAAGCATATAGTTTGGCTGACGGTGGTGTAACAAGTCTTGGTTGGGTGGGCGGTAGTCGGCCGTTCGCGTGATTGCCGTCTTGTTTTATCACGCCAACTCTCAGTTGATTGACGTCTGTAATGTGTGCGTTAGTGGTACATTAATCAATCATTCCGCTCAGTTTATTACCGCTCGTTCCGTAGTTGGAAAGCGGTTCTGTGTTGATGGCGTATAATTCATTTTTATGTTTGCGTTTAAAACGCTTTCTATTAAATTTATTGTCAGCGATAAATTAGCTTTTCGACCTGATTATATGTTTCTAGTTTTAGATTAGTCGAACTTAATAGGATTTATTTACTCCAACATTGTTACTGCCAAAATTTAGTCAGTGTAATTTGAAATAAATCTTTGGCGTGATTAATTATGAGTAGTGTGTCTGAGTGTAAGTTAGAAGCGAAAGAAAAATACTTTAGTAATTTGAATGTAGATATTATATTTGAAATATTCCATTTAATATTAAACATAGATTGTTATTTACACAAACATTTGGCTGTACATATTCTCCAAGCCTACAGACACTCGCGTAGATACAATTTCCTTCGGCGAGTTCACTTATAAATACCTATTTTAAGATTGCACTAATCACTAAATTTGTCATGGCGATCACGCCTTAGATGAATTAGAGTCTATCGATATCACAGAAGAAAATTGGACAATACAACATTAAATAAATCAGTCCGTCCCTGACACTACACTTATTAAGTCCGTATTTCACTACACTTATTTACTGGTGTACTGCAGCCGCGCCGAGCCTCTGTCCATACATTGCGTAGGGCGAATAGAAAGGTCCCAGAGCAGGATTGAAGGCACCATAGGGAGAGGAGCCTAGGCTAGCTGGGAGACCAGTTTTCGCATACGGATGGTATCGGCTTGCAGACAGAGGACTTAGGGGTGCCGTCGGATATGCACTGCGTAAGCCGGCAGTCGTGAACAACGGATTCAGTGGATTCAGCAGCGATGACTGGGTAGATGTAGCAGATACTGGGGTAGTACCATCGGCGGTGTGGCTTCTTAGGTGTTGAAGCAGCTCTTCAGAATTTCCAAACCTCTTGCCGCAGTATGATTCGCCAACAATCCAATTGCAGACATATGGGCGGCTGAGTTGAGGGTAGGGAAGGCCACCGGCACCCTGCTGCGATAGAGCCATCGCCATCGCCAGATTATATTTCTGGTGTTCACATTGCGTACAGCCGGCGGGGCAAGCTCCATTGCTCATTAACAGGTGGTGATTGTTGACTGAAAATTGGCAACCAGTGCAATAGGGATCTTTGCAAACTGGGACCAAAGTTTCACCGCCGGCTGGCGTCTTTACTCGGGCATATCCTAGGTAAGGGTTCGGTGAAGACCCTGGGAAGCCTGCCGCAGCAGCCAGCATCGCTGCATGGTGAGCGCTAAACGGAGCGCCAGCGTACGGCGGTCTAAATGCAGGGTTTGCATGTTGCTCCATGCCGGGTGGGCAGCACAGCCCAGCGAGTGGGTTAAAACCCGGTAGTCCCGGTAAATTCTTAAAAGCACCAAGGTGGTCTTTGCCATGGCCTAAAACTTCCAATCCAGAACGAATGATAGGGCTTGTACCGGATGATCCGGCGGGTGACTGTTTTTGTTCAGTTGAGGGACTGCTTTTTCCATTCTCAGCCGTAGGCGGTGTAGACTTACGACCCGGTGTACTTTTTCCAGATTTTTTATCGTCAGAACTATCTGAGCTAGCTTTGGATGACGGACGAGTGTCTTCAATTTTCTTCGTAACAACATTAGTTTCATACGGTTTGAACGCCAAGTGCTTGTTTTCCGGCGTTGAACGCGGTTTGTCTTTAATCACGGTTGGAGAAGAACGACTAATTGAATCACTGTTAACACTGTTCACTGGTTTCTTCTTGTCAAGCGGCGGTAAGAGCGGCTTTGTCGGTGTTGTGTCCGCGCCGATCTGGCTACATGTCTGAGCCAGAAGCGCGAGCGGGCTTTTCTTCGAATCCAACTGTAACAAAGGAAAAATAAATTTAATTAACGTGTAAAAAAATATAGGTAACACAAAAGGTAACACACTTTTTTTTAATTTTTTTGTTAAAAGTAAAGTTTTTTTTTTCTGGAAATTTTACTAAAATGTCTAATTTAATAAAATAAATACTTACAGAGGATGGAAGAGGTGTCAAATAATCAGGCTGCAGGTATTGATTAGGATTGGTGGTCATCATTCCGCCGTCTTCAAGCACCACCATTTGGAGATAAACTTTCACGATCACTTGTAAACTTCACTGCGTTCACTTTTGGCTCTGTCAACACAACTACTCTGTGGGAGCGCGGACGGGACTAGCGATGCGTGTGTTCGTAGCGGCGATCGAGACGACTGTGAACGACGAGACCCCACCAGCGCCCGACGTGCCGCCTCCCCGCTGCTTACCCCGCGCGAGCAGGATGACAACATCTCAAGTCTTTGTTAGAGCAGTCGCGCTATATCTCTCCGCTGCAGCGCTCGGCCATAAAAAATAAAGCGGAAACGACACATAGAGCTGCATTGCGGTAGGGGAAAAAGGAAAGGCGGCATGGCCGGCAGCCGGGTGTGGATTGAGACGTGCGATGGCGTTGGTGGCTCGCCACCCATGACGGCGACGCTTTGAACTGCCGCGATTCTACCTGCTCGCTACACTCCGCAGCTTTTTTGTTCCGCGCCACTTTTATTACGCTTTCGACGACGCTCCTCTCGGCGCTTTTCTGCTGACACATTCGAGACTACTTACTCTTTTACAGCCGCCTTTGTTCCGCGATGCGCTCGGTTCAAAGAGGAAAATTGATCCGTTCCGTTTCCAGGTAACCTTTTGATGTGTCAACGCTCGGAGCCGGGATCGTAAAGCCATCGCCGCGCTCGTATTTCACTCGATCGACAACACAAAGTCCATAACGTTAATGTTAATCCGACACTAAAACCTGTCAAACACGGCTCGGGTCGGACGGGCCCTCCGTAGCGATCAAATTAAATATGTCAATTTGGGGACCCATATCAACAGCTGCGAGAGACGTCGGGCCCTTTAGAAATATTGCTTATTGTGTCCAAACAAAGATACTAAGTATAACGTATGGGCGGACGACAGAGGTCGTAAATAACGCGGCGGGTTGTAATATATTTGACAGTACGCGGACACGCGAAACAAAAAACATGTTTATTGCGATATGGGGTCTCGTGGGGCCGCAGTGTTCTATAAATTAGGCGGTGTTCTAGTGTTTATTTAGGAGCGGATAGGCGCCTCGCACTATTGTGGCTCTATTTTGCGACTAAATCATGTTGTACGTGATCCGAATGCGATGTTATCACTTGTTGGCGACTGAATTGAAATGTTTGCGGTTTACGAATTCAGTGCGGCGGGTGTTTTGTTTAAATAACTATTTTGTGAAAGCCGCTGCCAAAATTTAACCTTGTTCAACAATATGTATTTTGTAGTTTTCTATGTTTTCCTTGTCCGCACATTTTCCGACCACGGAATATATTATAATAATGGAATATAAACATACTTCAATTCTATAACGATATTATCTAAACATACACTATAAACGTATGTAATTGTCAAAACAAAATCATTTGAATTATTTGTTTGCTTATAATTTGGTAATTGAAGACGCTGAAATATTAATATAACTAAAGTTAGCACTTATAAATTACAATGAATAATAATAAATTGATTAATTAACTACGTATAGGTCCTTAATTGCCTGAAATAAATGAATTTTATTTTATTTTTTATAATTAAAAAATAACAAATAGAATTTGATTTTATATTTATTTAATTACACGTTGATATATTTATAATGTATTAAAAATTATGCAACCAATATATTGTTACATATTATTTTATTAATGTTACTTTATGTTTCAAGTCTCTCGTGATACAACACACGATGTTATGAAGAGTTTGTAAAATATACACAGGAAAAGGTAATTTAATTGGAATTGTGCGTAGCAAATATGTTTTGGAGTCCCGGATAATCCGGATAAAGGAATAACAATACAAGTTCGAAGTTATGAGAACATTTCTATACATATTTGTTTTGTTTATCCGAGTATTATCTGTTCTTAAGTTTTAAAAAAGGTAAAAAAGCTGAATTTCCTTATAAACCAAATTCAAAATTCGTTTTTTAACTTTTATTTTTTAGTTACATGATTTCAAATATGGCTTAAATGATTTTTTAAAGTACCTTCACTAGTTCAATACTCTGTTCCTTTTAAGAATTTAAAAATAGGCTTAAAGTAAAGATCCATTAAGAAGTGTTATATAACCTAACTAAATATTGTAAGGAATAACTACATGCAAAATGTATTTAAATATTCGTAATTTCGTTTTCGGGCAATCGAGATAACCTCCTTTTAGAATGGCAGATTACCATTTTTTAACATTAAAAAAGAGTTACTACTGGCTAAAAGTAACTCATTTACACTATGGTCCAGTGTTTACCAATAAAATTATAAAATAAGAGAAGGTACTATAAAACTATAAAACCTTTTAATAAAGCACTGTCACTAAAAAAATGATTGGCCTGATTTTTGGTTTTACTGATTTTGGGGTTAATTGCAGATGTCCCTAAACTATAGTCACCACCTACCATCAGTCCCATCAAGTCGCATTCGATTGGTAGTTTAAATTCAAAATCAAATACTGCCTTACAAATTACAACTTCGTATTTTATTGGTTCTCGTTATTATTTTCTCAAAAATATATATATCTAAAATCTCGGAAGGTGGTCAGAGAGAACCTAATAGCGTTATCTGTTGATAGCCATTAAGCCATTAACTATGACTTATCTAAATGTATTTATGGGTTCCGTAATCAGCGATCAGTGGATTAGATCTGTTTTCGAAATTATTGCTTTTGGTTTACGAGAATGTAAGGATTTATTGTATAAGTGGTGATAGCGTTGTTCATGATGAAACATGAATAGTTCATTATTGACTAGATTAGCGTTTATTGGGAAATTAGAATTATATTTTTTTAGATTAAGAATGCCATAAAGCTTTTCATACCTAAAGGTAGATTCTTGGTGGTTCGTCTCCGGAAGCACCACCGCTACACGTATTGCTGCTTAGTCTTAGCAATGTTATGCGCTCCTGTATTTTGATCAAAAGCGTGTGGTAAGAGATACATATTTTTCCGAGGCGTTCCAACTTAGTCATCAGTAGGAGTAACACTAGCAAGGCATGTGTGGCTAGCCTCAAGTAAGACTGACTTACGTGGCGTTGATGACAGATGTCCATGGGTGGCAATGGACACTTACCAGGTGTATTTCAGACACATTTGCTATTTCCATATAATTAAAAAAATAGTCATAGGAGAAAACCCTAGTGAGCACTAGAGTTTTCTCCTATGACGTGGATGCCATGAACTGTAAAGATGAATACACAAACTCCCAGACCCAGAACATAGGCCTCCCCAAATAGGGATTTTTGTTAACAGTCACCGCGCCTCGCAATCATGTTGGTGAGCGCAATAAGTGTTGATGTTACACAGGAAGACACTGTTAACGTAATAAACATAAACGCTTTCTACACTCATAGCACCACACTAGAATTTTCTTCAGTGTCGTGGGTGCCATGGACACACAAAGACGAATACACTAACACCCAGACCCAGAACGTAAAACTAAATTCATCATTCAGATTTATGTCTGGCCGGGGATCGAACCCGGCGTGTCAGTCCGGAATGGTGACCGCACCACCACGTAGGTAGTCAAACTGTGCCCATCTGTGTGCCCAACTGTGTCCACTGTCCCAATCTCCTGGATTTTGTCCTTTGATTGCCTCTTACGACATCTACGGAAAGAGGCAGTCGTGCTATACAAAAGCGATACCAAGACTGGCTTAACTTTAGATTAAAAGTTACCAACACGCATGACTAATTTCAACTATCTCGGCGTTTAAGGACCCGAAGCCAATTATACGGCACTATTGTTATTTATTCGGATATAACTAACCGCAATTATTGACGAGATGCGTCTGATAAAAACCGATCAAAGGCGCCGCTGTCGGCAACTTGTAAACTTCGGAAAAGGTTTTTGTGTGATTGTTTGTAAATTTGTTGATCTTTTTATGACAGCGCTGAAAGTGTATTGAAAGACGTAATGGGTTTGGGTAGATTTATTGAAGGGTGTAATTGTAAGATTAGAATAATACAACATTACGATGGGACGGCTAGCTTGAGAGAGGCTAGTGACACGGTAATAGTATATGGATACTATACCATGCTAGTGATCAATCATAATATAACTTTTATATTAAATATGTAGAGGTGCAAACAATAGGATACAGAGAAATAACATAGTTTACTGAATGCAGTTTAGAGGGGTTTTACAATATTATAGGGCCTGCCCTAATAATATTGTCTGCCCTACGCCCTTTGGGTACCCTGATACCCAAAGGGCGTAGGGCAGACCTATGTCTAGCAATAGACTACAAACACTAAGGTAGAACTCTTCATGGTTAGACTAATAAGCACCTCCGCCGCACTTATTTTTGCCTAATAACAACAAAACTGCTTCAGTGTTCTGGTTTGAAGGCTATGGTAAGGGAGAAGTATTTATACCAGGCATTCTGGCTCAATCCCTTAACTCTGATTTTTTCTGCGGTGGATTACAGATATCCAGAGGCAAAGACCACTTTTGGTAAGTGATAAGTGGATGGATAGACAGCATACTCGATTGCTTCTTCCATATTATTAAATAAGTAGGTACATGACTAGTTCCTGACCAACTCATAAAGTCAAGAGCCAAGACAGACCGTCATTGTGAGAAGCGGATGCGGTGAGATCAAAGGCACCAAACGCCGACAGTGCGTTACTGTTTACAGAAAGCCGACAGCAAGGTAGGGGTGGCAGTCCCCAATTGGATAGCTGTAACGAAAAGCTAAGTTATCTAAGTTTTAAAGTTGGAAAACACTTGGTTTATACGTCTACCTATTCTTATTCTTGCTACATATTTCTCACTTAAAGAAGCGGCTGCAGCAGCAAGATCTGCAACACAGTGTGTTACTGCTCTGTCTATTATAGTGCCTGTGTCTTAAACAAAACTGATGGATTCGTGTATACTAAGTACACATTCGTGTTACTGTAAGGTTTATAAGTATATACCTAATAGGTTCTATTGCCCAGATATAATAGACTTTCCAAGTTAGAAGTCGTAATGAGTGAATAGTTCTTTCTATTCACTTGTATGTTAAAAAAAATAAAAAGCAAACTAAACTTAAGATGATAAATATATTAGCAACGCACGAAACATGTTATATTTGTAAAATATTCGAAAGACAACGAATAATGATCGATATTATATATTTCAATATAGGAATTTAGACGAGATCCTACTAAAACCTTCAACAAAAGATACCGTTCCGTTATAAGTATTTAACCTTTTAAATTGAAATCATATATAACAACAAAATTTTGGCCCTCATTTATTTGACAACCCTAATTCAATTTGGGAGGAACCGCCTTCAAATATGTTTTTGATTGATTCAACGGCTCCTAACCATAACAATAAGTGACGACAACACAGACGGACAAACACGGATGTGACTAATAAGGAGATTTTATAACAAAAACTTCAAGAGATTGAATTCGCTTTTTCTAGGATTTTTTCGTTCTGGGTTAACACCCAGACATAAAGACAAACATAAACCCTAACCAGATTTAAATATTTACTAGAGTCCAAAAATGGTTCCTACTAGGGACTCTTGAAATAAGCTAGCATTTACAACCATGCGTGATAACAATACGTATATAACTAAAATCTAGTATGCTACTAGTAAGATCCTTCCTAGTTCAACAGCAGTTGGACCGCCGCCATACCTATAGCTATTAAATTCTGTTTTAAAGGTTTTTTTTTTATTTGTTTAGTTACTATTGGCCCTATTGAGCTTTCAAGCTTCACCAGGTTTTCGTAGCAAGCCTAAAGTTTAGCGGGGACAAAAACACCATGTACTTTAAGGAAAGGATGGTTCATCCTCGATTTTCATCCCCGTTGCTAGTTTTCTAGACTTTTCACTACTTTTCTTACCTACATTTCAGACTTCGATTGACGGTTGCCCAGCTATTGCGAAAGTACTGATTATTTAAAATTAAACTATTGCTAAAGTACTGATTATTTATATTTAAATTTTAACAAACACCATTTATATAAAACATACGAGATTTTTTAATTTAGTCCTTCAGAGGCAGTACTGCATTTTTTTATTGAACTAACAAATCTTCGGATACCTGTAATAAACTTCACATAGTACAGTTGTTCTACCTGGAGTCGATCACTGGAAAGGCAACATTACAACCGACATACGAGTCGTCTTAACTAAGTCTAAACGAGACAATACTGTTTTATTTATATGGAACTAGCAAATCATCTCACCTGTAACCTACTAGGTGGCTACTATTGAGTACTAAAATTATCGCTTCAAATGTAAGTCTATTTGTTGATAACAGAAACCTTACCGTCTTAGATGCGTGTTCGCTTACTACTTTTCTCGTAAAAAATCCGAAAACAAATAATGATCACATGAAATAACCATATACCCATATCTGCACCAATATGCGCTCCATAAACATTCCTCCGACCTCTGAAGCCGTAAAACCCCCGTTCATCCCCTAATTGTAATATTTACGATCCATAAAACCTTATCTACGCATTCTGAGCTCAAACAAAAGTTAAAGACAGAAATAAAATCCTTGACGGTGTTGTTCCTAACGTAAAACCTTTTACATAGTCTAAATACAGCCTTATCTGCTCAATAAACATAAAAATTGGGCGAAGATGCGTCCATGGGGTCATGCTATGCAGGAAGGATCCTTTTAGCATTTAAGGATTAGAGATATATTTTAAGAGGGTGCTAAAAATAGATGATAAATAAAAATTGAAAAGTGAATATATCGCAAATTTAAATTAATTAAGCATTTATCGACACAATAAAGTCCTGAATTAAAGCTAGGGTATAGATCAGTGTTTTTCAATCTTTTTCATGACACGACCCTCTTAGTATAGGTATATTTTTTCACGTAACATAACGAGTGTCATTTTTTGAACCTTTTTTAATATTCCTCCCATATTTTTAAAATTTATTTATTTATTTACTGAATTACCTACTTCTCTCGACGTCTCTCGCAACCCCCTTCCGAGGCATTGTGACCCCCTAGGGGGACGCGACCCACGCGTTGAAAAACACTGATCTTAGATTGAAAAAGTTTACACTCTCATATGTTTACCTACTTGGCGTGATCCTTTGGTGTATGTTATCTCAGAACTGGGAGAAGTGTGGATGATATTTCACTACGCTGCTTTGGATTGGTGGAATAAGAAACGGGTTTGTGATAAATTCGTATCGTATTGATAAGGCCTTCGTTAAGATTAGCGGGACGCACGATGACACATTATGACGTTTTTATTAAAAACCTGGATTGCTCCGTGTACTCTGAAGGAATTTATGTTTAACACTCAAAACACACCCAGACCCAGAGCAATGTAGATAGCTCGAAGATCGAATCCGGAACCCACTCCGGTATTTGATTCAGAGGAAGTTTTATTCATAGTTGTGTTTGGATTTATACGAACATTAAATTAAATTTAACTACATAGAATTATCACGACACTAAATGGTAATTAGGCAGATAACAAACGAATTTGTGGCCATTGCATTTTATTGTACTGCCTTGAACGACTAGACTACTCCACTAAAGAGATAATTCGATTAACGTTTTTAAACATATTTAAGTCAGACGTAATAAAAATAAAACAATAGTAATAATAAAATTTACAGCCATCATGATATGACAAATTTACATGCATTTGAAAAACCACCTAGGTTATGTATATTTTTAGCACCAATATTGTATGTAATGTTTTTCGAGTATATATACATAATATATGTATATATATAAATTTCTGTAACATGCTCTACATCCTAAATGGCCTGACGGATGTTAAAATCCCTGAAATGACATATCATTGGAATCGTCTCAGTTTGCAGCATAACATAGATGAATTTAAAAAATAGCGCCTGTAAACACGGTGAAGAGGGGGGACGAGATGACTTTTTACTTTTAACATGAAAATAAGAGCATCAAATAAAGCTACTTACTATACTATAGTTATTTACCAGCTTTATTTATCTGATAAACCATTTGAAAATTGAAAAATAGATAAATGTTTTAATACTTATATGTTACTATTTAGTCGAAAACTCATAAAACGCGTTAAATTAAATATTTATATTAATATTACTAAAAACATCTTGAAACAATAACCTGAAACTGAAGGCAATCAATTGTATTAAGCAATTGGGCTTATTTTTTTAATATTTTTAACAATGTTATAATACTTGTTTATTCATTCGACACGTACAACCTATGCACCACGCAATTTACCTGTTAATTGCTATTTATAGTGATATTACGATAACATTCGCAATGCCTCGTGGCGATTTGCTAAAGATCGGGGCAATAAATCTGACAGCATGTACAAAGAATTATTGCATTCCACGCAATAGATGATAAATTAACGCTGTACATACTAGAGGTTAGAGCCTGGTTTGAAAGTAGATTCAAAATTCATATTAATTTTATACCGACTTCGTACTCGTTACTCGTATATAACAATGAGTTATGAGTCTAATTTTATTTATTCATTATAATTAGTCTAAATTGAAATATGGTTTTAAAAGACTAGAGTACTGCGCGGCTCCGCTTGCTACAATCACGTTTATCACGGTAAAGAGTATTCCATGTGTTTATCCATGTTATATACTATTTATGTGCCAAATTTCAGCGAGATCCGACCCGTAGTTTTTGCGTATAAGAGTAATGAACTTACATTTATTTCACCGATAAATATACCGATAAAAGTTTTACCAATAGTAAGCTAATGTGAGTTTTACCAGTAGTTGCAGTGGCAACTGGCCTACGTATTGGTCCTGGATTTTATGCTTTAGTCACCTTTCAATGATATGCGCGGAAAGAGATCTTAATCATTCAACATTTAACTAAACTTCTATGCCACCTCTATTAGATAAAATAGTTACATAAATTAAAAATAATTCATAGATTCTTATACGAGTATTTACATAACCAAATCATATCCAAGGAGATCTTACTTAACAACTTCCATCCGTCACACCAAACTAGAATTCAACTACATTTTATTTGACGGCCCGAAAACGTAAAAACCAGGACTCGGTGCAATAAATAACAGGTGAGGCGAAATAAATTTCCCCCGAGTTGTATCAGTATTTATGGCCGCAATAAACACAGGCAAGCTTTTGTGAAACGCCGCGCGCTGTAAATAATTTCACTGCGAGCCATTCGCCTTGTAACACTTGCTCGCTCGGCCACGAAATGAACGGTCTGACAGGCGGTCACGATATGACTGAGTAGCAGATTTGTCACCGCTGCTGGCAATAAAATGTCATGCTAAGACCTGAATGTTGAATTAATTAATCGGTTATTATAAATATTATGAGGCATTTTAAATCATTTCAAAGTTTATTTACATATTGTTTAGTAAAAGTGTAGCGTTAGTGTTGTGTAGGTTTGCAGTGAGTAGAGGTGTGGTAAGGGATATTCAAAGCATTCTATGTTAGTTTTGACGAGTAGCAACGCATTTCATATTTATACCAGATAGTTATTTTGTTTCATATGACATTTTACAAATTCATTAAAAAATTCAATATCAGTTAATCAAAATCAAATTTTATCATTAATTATAACATATAACTTTGTTAACTGAATATTTTTATAACATATCATTATGATCACAGTAAAAATATTGGCACATTTTAAATTTTTAGATTGAGGTCCGTTTAATATACCGCTGCCGCTTACGATTCCGCTTCACCCGCTGTTTTCCTAGCCCGTCCTAAAGGCGGCGTACTCAAAAGGTGACGAGACAATACTTAATGACGTGTAATGAGTGAGAATTGTAGCATTTGTTATCCTCCAATTGCAAGTCTCTACAATTGTAGGGTCCGCTCTACATTTGTAGAGAAGGGTGGCGCTATGACCACTGAGTTGTTTACTAAATATTCATTGTTTAATTGGTCACGCTTACTTGTTTGTAGCTTTGTAATTTGCCGAAACAGTGAAATATACTGTATAGACTCTACATTTTTTATTATCTACCGGTCATTCATTAGTCGGTATGACTATTATACTACGTAGATTTGCCTTTGCCATAACGGCAATTGTGGTAATTGTTTAGTAAAAATTTGCGAAACGGTATTTTTGTTACACAAATAGTATTTTTGTTTTGGCAATTTTCACTTCTTTTGAATCAGATTCTTTCGTATTTCAATACAATGGGAATAACCAATTGTAAATATAAATGTGACTCATATTTTTACTATTGTACGAGTCCATCTAATAGCCGTTCGAGATTCAGTCTTGAATACATAGGTCTCCTCTAATATTGGTTTTACTGATAGGTACCGCGATTAGCGCTATTGTTGGTGACCGCTGTAAGCACTGATATTATACAGGAAGACGTGTATACGAAATTTGAAGGTGGTAGAACTCTCTGTGGTTCGACTCTGGAAGCACCACCGCCTCACCTATTTCTGCCTTATAACAACAGTGTGAAGCGCTGCTCTGTTCTGGTTTGAAGAATGTGGTAATTAGATTTTAATAAGAGATTTTGATCTTACCTAAAGTTGATTACAAATGTCCATGGGCAGCAGTAGCCACTTGCCATCAGGTGGGCTGAATGCTCGTTTGCTACTTCCATACTATAAAAAAAATCAACATGAAGAGAGGGAGTGACGGTATATGAACAACAAACACTGCGCGCACACTGCATTAAAAGTATAGTACAAACGAATGCTAGTGGTACATG
>MOOZ01000845.1:190682-214448 GCA_002930495.1 Cecropterus lyciades
ATAAATGTGACTCATATTTTTACTATTGTACGAGTCCATCTATCAGCCGTTCGAGATTCAGTCTAGAATACATATGTCTAATATTGGTTTTACTGATAGGTACCGCGATTAGCGCTATTGTTGGTGACCGCTGTAAGCACTGATATAATACAGGAAGACGTGTATACGAAATTTGAAGGTGGTAGAACTCTCTGTGGTTCGACTCCGGAAGCACCACCGCCACACCTATTTCTGCCTCATAACAGCAGTGTGAAGCGCTGCTGTGTTCTGGTTTGAAGAAGGTGGTAAGGGAGACACACTTTTCCGAGGCATTCTATCTTAGTCCTCAGGGGTAGCAACGCATCTGTGGCTAACCTTAGGGGAGATTTTGATCTTACCTAAAGTTGATTACAGATGTCCATGGGCAGCAGTAGCCACTTGCCATCAGGTGGGCTGCATGCTCGTTTGCTACTTCCATACTATAAAAAAAATCAACGTGAAGAGAGGGAGTGACGGTATATGAACAACAAACACTGCGCGCACACTGCATTAAAAGTATAGTACAAACTAATGCTAGTGATACATGATTATTTTCTTAATATGAAAGGAGCAAACGAGCATGCTGTCCACGTGATGGTAAGTGGCCACTGCCGCCGATGGACATTTGTACCAACCCCAGATAAGATCAATCTTACCTGAGGTTAGCCACAGATGCGTTACTATCCCTGAGAACTAAGTTAGAACGCCTCACATAACTGTCTCTCTTACCAGACCGTTCAGACCAGAACATAACAGCGCACTGCTGTAACAGTCAAGGTTATAAATTAATAAAATCATGCCTCTTCCAATAAATTCCGACTGTTCCAATAATTCATACAAGATTATGAAGCAGCTGGATAAATAAATAATTCGTAACTATAAAACAGTAGCGCCCATAAAATACTTAAACATGTAAACAAAAACCGAAGACATGATAAATAATCCAGAGTTAACACATTCTAAGAATTTGAATAATATTCAACATTCACGACAAATTCAAAGTGACCCTTGATACCATCGAGAAGGGACGATGATTGTGTTTCAAATAAGATTGGCCCTGAGATGGATAAGGCTTGAAAAAATAAATATTAGTAGACCTCTGGTACCCATATGTTTTGGTAGACGAAACGTAATTTTATCTCAATTCTCGCAACCCTTTCGACTATTTTAAACATTTTTTTTTTATTAATGACAGGGTTTGTTAAGGCGAAGCGAACCATTAAGCTCTAGTGGTTTAAGAGAATAGAATGTTTTTCGTCTTATGTATAAACGAATCATTGGAATTGTTTTTTGAAACGTTCATAGTTTAATGTATCATATATTATTTAAGTTCTATATATTTTTAAAGTTCCCTTTGGATCGTATGACTTCCCTTGATAAGTTTTGAAAGTAATAGGTACTCAAGCTTACTCAATATATATATTTAAATAATCAAATATTAAATTATCAAATAACTATTTATTAAAGTGATTTTTATTAAATAATTGTATTTCTTAAAAAAATTACGACATTAATTTTATTTCACAATGAAACATATTTTTATTTTTATTTCCTATAAATGCTCAGAACTTTTCTATCTAGAAAATAAATTGAAATTAAAATGTTAATTTTTATAATGAAACAAAGCAAAACGATATTTAGATTTACTTAATGCATATAAAAACATTTTTTTTTTTCAAATATATTAGTTACAGAAAACAAACATGCATTTTTATAACTAATATAATACGAATATTAAAAGCCCTAACAACACCATTCCAACAGATTTATGGCTTTATTTAAATGTTTCTAAAATATAATTATTATCCTATGATAATTGTATTTCAAATGATAAATAAATTAAACCTACTTATAATTTTATCTTTATTTTAATCGTATTATCTGATTTGAGTGCTTAATACAATTTAATTAAATTAATTTTATAATACTTTAGACTAATTATGTGATTACGTCTTGAGATAATTAAATATTTATTAAGTTAAATTTATAACAGTATAAAAATGAATGACATAAAATATAATCCAAAGTAAACATAATTTGTTATGTAATCTCGGTAAAGTATAATTCATTTAACAAGTGAAATACTCGTATTATAAGGAAGTCATATTGAGTAAAAATATTTAAAATAATAAGGCCAGGCCATATAAAGAACCACAAGCGAGATGACTTATTTTAAGACCTCAAGGATAAAAAAATCAGTAAAGTATTATTAAGTCAACAAATGAGTTATTAAGTAAAAATAAGAAAAAAGGAAGTCATAAACAGGTATGACAAGAATTTATACACTCGAGATAGAATTTCAATCGTGTTGATTTAACTACAGAATCTGTTATTAATGAGTGACAACATATATATAATTAGATGAAATCCATCCGTCCATTCATCAGCCTTTGGAGATCCACCGCTGGACACAGGTCTCTCCTAGATGGCGCCACTCTAAGCGTTCTTGTGCCTTCTGAACCCAACGGTTTTCCGCTGATTAGATGAATTAGTCAGAGTCAGATGATTAGATGAAATGCCTAACGTAAATTATAAATAGGCATGATTAATGGTGGTGAAATCCGTCATGGTTCTCCTCAAAGAACAGAAGCGGAGGCATGCCCGCACACCCATTCTTGCTTAATAACAACAGTATTCAGAGCTGCTGTGTTGTGGTGTGATAGGAAAGGAGACATGTTTACATGGGCTTTTCCTACTAGTCCTCAGGGATAGCAGCGCATCTTTGTCCGAATTATGTAGTACTCTCATAAGGATCTCATCTCTCACCTCATCTGGGGTTGATTATAAATGCTCACGGGTGGTAGAGGCCAGTTCCCACCAAGTGGACTGTACGCTTATTCGATTCTATAGCTGAAAAAAACATAGATACTTCATTCCGGCATTTACAGTATAAAAATCGATATAATTGCGATTTCAAAATAAATAAGAGAAAAAAATATATTAGAGAATATGAGCCTTAAACCCTTGGAAATATTACAATGCGATACTAATACGTAAGAGAATAATATTAATACGCTTCTATACAAAAGAACACACCCTTAACTTAAAACTTTATTCCAACGTATCATATTTCGAACATACGAACGATATAAATAAATGTTGGGCCATAAAGATAGCGATAAACAAAATTTAGTCTCGCTCCTTCCCCTTTTTTATTGGCAGGGGGCAATTCGAGACGATGTTTTCTGCCATTACAACGCGCCAAAATTATCAACTCCTAAACCCTTATCAACAACCTCTGAGCTTTAATCCGTTGGAATAGTGTCGAGTTTGGAACTTCAGTCAGTTTGCGAGTTGCAAAAATAAGTTGGTGTTAGTAATTTATATTCCAACGATGGTTTAGTGCAAGTTTACGAAATTGTTAAAGACAGATAACAGCGATATTTACATTGGGGCGTTTTATGTGAGGTCTGAAGGCATAGCAGACGTTATGGGTGCTAATCATAATTAATGGGGGTCTGATGTGCCCCCGGCTGTTGTTTTTGATGGCTGAAACGTGGTGTTGAATGTGACTGAGATATGGACGGAAATTTATTAGATGGGCTCTTTCTGGTAGAGTTGCTTAAAATGTTGTGTGTAATAAAATATTTATTCATTAAAGCTACAAAGAAATAATATAATACACATTTTTTAACCGATTCAGATTACTTAGAGATAAGGGTGTCATAAATATACACAAATACAATGTACCCATTGCATCGAAGTAGTGATAATCTTATGCTTTGAAATATGGCCTCGTCATCAGAAGTTCGAAGTTTAAATCCCGGGTATGCTGACTTTTTGTAAGTTAAGAATGCATTAAAGATTTATTACGGCGAAGAAAAACATCGTGCGGAAACCCGTGTATTTTTGAGAGTTACTTAAAAAAAGTTATTGAATGTCTTAAAAATTCTTGAAGTCTACTAATCCATACTTGGCTAGCTCAGGTGAAATCCGTGTTCAGCTGTGGCGGTAAAGAGTTAATGACTAATTGTTGAAAATCCTTATCGTATCCTATCGTATCGTATGTATTAGGGATACATTAAAACACTTGTCAGTCTTAAAACTATGTCCAGCATTGCTTTCTCACTGCAAAAGGGTCAATGGGTGATTCACGTACTATACCAGCAGTTGGCAACCTTTGTCCGTGAATTTTCCTTGCGGCCCGCGGGTCTCCTTAGAACTCTTATTCTTACGGCTCATAGATTTCTCTAAAACTTCTCGTTTTTTTTTTCATTTATAGTTTTTTATACTGCAACCGACTCCTTGGCGAGTTATTAAGTCGTTAATTTCAGAGACTACTTTTGAATGCGGTCCGCCATTACCTTAGGTAATTACTATGCGGCCATAGTACCAAAAGGTTGTCGACCACTGCTATACTATATCAGTCATGTGACCACAACTTGATTTATCGTATGATAAAAGTCGGGTGTGTCCACACATTGTCAGCAATTGACTATATTGTTTTATTAGCGGGACCAATAAATATTATCTATACAACTGATAAATATACGAACGGAAATGTTATCAATGTTATAGTATACGGTTTTTCTGAAAATGACTAAGTGCTGTGTAAATGCTATGTTTTATAACTTTGTTTATTTATATCAAGAACAAACAGTCTATTTTTTATAACATAAATTCCACCGATATTTATATCAAAATACCGAAATATAAATAATTTAAAAAAATAGTACATAGTTCTGTAGTCGGCGCTCATATTGGACATAGTTTGCAGCTTGATTCAGCATTATTTTCGTTAGTTACATAGAACTTATAGAAGTCGTTTGTATTTTTTTAAAATCTACTACTTAACCACTTTTACTTCCAATTTTGTTATTTTAGAACATTCTATTGAAATTCGTATTTGGTTCGTAAAACAGGGTTTATGTATTAAAGGATTATATACAAAGGAAGTAAATTACAGACACAATAGATAACACTAAGTTTAATCATAATCGTCACGATTTGGTGTAAAATAACTAAACACAGGGACCTTTTTAACTTATTTGTAAAATATAAGACTCAAGGGTTAGAGAGATAATATTGAATCTCTAATCCTAATCTTCTTAAATTTTATTATGTATGAAATTTGGTACCTACTTAGAAAGGATTTGTAAAAAGCATTATATGATACTTTTAAATACTAAAAACGAAGAATCGACAAAAATAGATAAAATAGTGTATGTGTGAGTTTGAAAATTGCAATGGAATCAAAAAAGATGACGATAACTCTGTTAACAAGAGTAATTATAAAAAAAAACCTATAATACCACGAATATAATGAATACTAATGAATCATAGTATTATTAAATTGAATTTTGGTCAGTATGTCCACATACATTAGTCTTTATAAACTATCCAAACTATTGCATATAAATACATAGATAAAGTCAAACATATAGCTAATGTTTGATACAATAAAGTAACAGTCCAATAAAACACCGTTCAAAATGTAAAATGAGAACATAACGTGAACATTAACAGTCTTTTCTTGACATTAAACCTCTTAATGCACATAACAAGGACAAAGGATATATTACATTAGTTTAAAGTACGGAAGAAGGCAATTATCGTGAATTACATAGAACCCGTTTATACATTCAACATTGTTATCAGCACAGAATGACAGAAACAGAACAAATATTCGAAAACCATCTCGTACAAATACGTTGATCATATCATAGTAATTAAATTCTGTTATCTAAACAAAATAAACCAAATTTATTCAGTGACAGCCATGTTTGCCGTTGAATAATATACAAATATTTTCTGTTTCGTGTTAACAGGTCGAAATTTATTGCTGTGTGAATCCATTACCAGTGACAAGGCCGATCTCGGTGTGGAGCGAGACGACATCCATTACGAGGCGTCCATTGACGCTTTTATTGATGTAACTGATGAAGTCGATGAAAGAGAAGAAGTAATGGATAGGATATTAATGGGAGGTGTCGAGGAAACAGACAGTGTTTGATGTGGAATTAAAAAGACACAAGATGGAGCGTCTCGTGATAGGATGTTAGAGATGTTTTGGCAGAATGATATACGACGGATCAACATATCATCAAGGTCTGGCAAATAGTTTTCAAGCTGTCGGAATTAAATTTCGTTACGCTGGCACACATCTTCGTGTGACGTTGGAGATAAGCGGTTCTTTATGGGAGACTTTCGTTTTATTTATACTTTATTAGCACAGCATTAGCATACAGATTATTGTGTGTTTCAACCAAGATAAGTTAACTAATCAAATAATATGAATCATATTTAACTTGATACAATTGTCGCAGATGATAAAAATATTATGGCGGAATTTGTTTTATTTAAGCTTTGTAAATTTTGATTCCTTTGGCGTTGATGAAGCAATGATAAGAATTTTCACATCAAATTCCATGAGCAAAGAGATTATTTTTCATAGTAGATAGTACTATTAAATTGGAAAATATAATTTCTAGCTATATTTAGTCAATCTTCAGTACAGGTCTTTTATATAATATAAAAGTAGTAAAAAATCATGTCGTAGTTCCACCTAACGGAAAGAAGCAATTAAGAATAACCGTAGAAAACTAGAGACAGAATTGGAGTTCTACCTAAAGTAGAGGTGGTAGACCTCTTTGTGGTTCGACTCCAGAAGCACCACCGCCACACCTATTTCTACCTCATAACAATAGTGTTATGCGCCGTTGTGTTCTGGTCTGAAGGGTGTGGTAAGGGATACATACTTTTCCGAGGCATTCCATCGTAGTCCTCAGGGGTAGCAACGCATCTGTGACTAACCATAGGTGAGACTTGTTCTTACCTAGGGTTGCTTACAGATGCCCATGAGCGGCAGTAGCCTCTTGCCATCAGGTGGGCTGCAGGCTCGTTTGCTATTTCCATACTATAAAAAAGCCGGCTACTCAAGCTATTGTTGCTATAAGGGAGAAATAGGTTCAGTGGTGGTGTCTGTCATGGCAAACTGTGAAGAATTCTGGCTTCAAAAAGGTGTGAGTATACTTTAAAAGTAGAACCTTAAATCCCAAGAGACCCCATCGCTATCAAGAGGCGCGTATGAATAAAAAATGCGAGCATAAATAAACACATTTCGTTGGACTCAAAGTGAAATTACCGGCGCTCGGCTCCGTGTGCATGAAAAATTCATTCATAGCAAAACAAGGGAAGACGAGGAATAATTTGAATAAATATCAGTAATGTGAAATTTATTTGTGATTTACCTATTACTTAAAATAAACATAATACATTCATAAGGTATTTTTAAGAGAAGTTTAAGTGAGGGAAATAATATGTAACCTTGTCTTAATTAAAGGAGGTATCAAATTCGTATGATAGTTACATACTAAAAACGTGATCACTTTTACTAAAAATAGATAAAATTATGTTGTGTGTGGGCCAAGGAATTTCAGTTAAATTACCCTTTTTTATGTTACTGAACTAGCAAACGGTAAGTGGGCACTGTCGTCCATAGATATTTGCAATCAACCCCCGATAAAATCAATTTTCTTACCTGAGGTTCAATATTGATGCGTTACTACTACTGAGGACAAAGTTGGAACGCCTCAGAAATGTATGTTTCCCAAGGGTGCGGAGTTGTGGACCTTTCAGATCAGAATATAGCAGCGTTTAACATTGCTGTTATTAGGCAGAAATGGAAGTCGCCCCGCAGTCGAAATACAAACTTTGCTTCAATTTTAAGGATACTCAAGAAGTAGTATAAAAAAATTATTAATAATGGCTTTCTTTAAAAATGTCTTGTAAAACTGCTGATTAAACCATAATCCGTGTACATGAAAAATTCATTCGCAGCAAAACAAGAGAAGAGGAGGAATAATAATTTGAATAAATATCAAGAAGCGTCCCGTACGGTGACGTGACAAAAAGCGGGCTCAGCCACGCGTGTTTATGCGTTGTGATGGCGTAATTTGCCAGTAACAGTTGGCGAGGGGCGTAATGCGAGCCGACGTCTCCACATACGCAAAAATGTTATTAAGTTTTTAAGGACACGTCGCATAACGTGACGTAGCGCGTGACATGCTCAGTTTTTCCTTTACGATGAGCTTTTCGCTCTGGTGGGAATAACCCACTGTCTCGTCGTATCACTAGCGATTAAAGTTAAGAGATAAAAGTCATAAAATATGTCAATTTTAATATCAACAGAAAATAATAAGTATGTGTTACATTCACTATTTGTACAGCCCTCTGTAATGTTCTGGTGATTAAAAGATAGAAAAGAAAGGATTCATAAAGAAATCTTAACAAATTTTGTACGTCAGCAGTTAATGAGTCTTGTAAATATTCACATAGTTGATGAGCCATGATTATGTATAATATAGTTATTAAATGTTAATAATAAATCACAAACTATCAACAGCTATAGAATAATAGCCATTGTTACTTTTATGAAATGAATAATAGTAAGTATCATGAAAGGTAATTAATAATTGGTTCCCGCTGAGGCGTGTAGCGGAGATCAATTCACTCATCAATCTATGTATGTGGTAATATACCTAAGTTAAAGATGATGCTAATTTCTCTTAGAATACAACATGTATCCACTATTATATGTCAATGAAGTTTTATCATATTAACAGTCGTTTATCTATTCACAGTAGAATAAGTTACCAACGCATAATTCCTTTAAGACGAGATTATACATTGTTTTCTTTTCTCATACCGCTTAGCCCTATTGCTATTCCATTCATATGTCCCCTTTCACGGAAAGGTCGTAGTTAGGAATCGTATCGCTTTATTGCTCACACATCCGTTCCGAGAAGGGACAAGTGCTAAGCGTGCAAACACAAAAATAATAACAAATCCCCGTGTATTTTGACAACATAATACTCCACGGACACAAAGGCCGTCACCGGCAATCGGTTTCACTTCCCCCTCAAGTGGGGTTCTAAACTGGTTTCGCAAATTATTTATTAAAAACTTTTTGTCGATCGCGCCAGTTGCCTACCGCTACTGTTTGACGGGATCAGCAATGAAAGATTCCTCGCAGATTATAATTGACAAGATCTTTGTTGGTTCTGACAATGGGAGTTGGTTCAAATCGAGCTATTGTGCCGCTTGGATTAACAGGAGTGATATAGGGTTGTTCAACGGGCTTAATAATTCTCGAAACGAGTAATTCAACGAGACTTTATAACTGACAATGCGATTCTCGCTAAACTTAATTCCGAATCCTTTCGCCGCTTCACACAGATTAGAGGAATAATACAGCTAAGTACATGCTCTTTGATAGTTAATTTTGATGCCTTTCTGTTCGTTTCAAAGAACCCAAATGTAAGGTTTGCAAGAGTTAAAAGATCTAATCTTCCACATAGTGCTTTACTGTTATTAAAAGTAAGATACATGGTATAATAAAGATTTATTTCAAGTCCGGAATGAGGTATGATTTGTATAGGTGAATAAAGAAATTAAACTGCAGTGCAGCGGTTAAGTAAATTACCTTCTTCACACGTAAAGTCACAAGCACCACGGCGTAAACATAAAACAGTCAGCAAATAAAACGGTTGTTAGCAAACTGAATATTCAGATCCGCACTTACCGTATGCAAATTCTAATTTTATCGCCATTCTAGTTCATGCGTTTCCCTTTGACATATTTATTACTGTTGCATGTCAGCGATTTACAATTCACGAGTGGTATGTTCCACTGAATTATGCTGACAGTGACAATGAAGTCAATCTGAGTACGCCCACCCAGGCAGAGGGACTTCGCTTCGTAGAAACAAAAGGCTCGATTCTATATTCGCGTGGTCGTTGCAGCGACGTCGCCGTATGCATACAAATAAGAGCTCCCGTGTGACATACAGAATCAATTGTAGTGATGAATGCAAGAAAAACTTGGCAGCCACGCGTATGGGACGCTGACGACCTGTTTCCGAACGGACTGACAATATGCTTGCGAAATTCGAATGGAGTTTAGCAGAAATTGATGTAGATAAATCGTTGAATGAGACTTTTTAGAATTATGTATTTATTTTGGAAAGGGTTTTAGTTCCAAGAATCTAAATCCGATTTATTAACTTGAAATATGTCTGTTCCTGTGATAAAACAGATATTCAATTGTTTATATTTACCGTTGTTATAACAAACACAAAGTCGGGGATACTTCATTCATAAATATAAATTATAGAATTGATAAATTATTTAAGTAATTAAATTTTAGGGTTCCGTAGCCAAATGGTAACAACGAAATCCCTTTAGACCGTAATAACTAATAACTGCAGTAGGTCCTTAAAGTTTTAAAATAGGTAAATTATTGTTTATAGGTATTGTATATAGGTAATGAGAGCAAGTAATGAAATTAAAAATGTTGAAAATTGTATGTAATGAAACCTTGGCCAATTATTATTCTAGGTTACTTTGTTATAAATGTTAAGTCATAAACTAAGCTAGGCTTAGTTACATAATTTTTGCCTCTATTTTTATTTGTTTTTTTTTGTATATATATATTTTTTGGATATTTAATCCTAAAATAAGCATCTAACCAAAAGTTTTTTGAAGTCAACAAATGATCAGAAAGCTAGTACATACCTAGGTTAACGATTACTACTAGTACATACCTAGCTATACAAAGAGATAATGTTTCCATTCTGGGAACTCACGATTTTTTCTTTTCACATACATAAATAATAATTATTATGTTTATAAATGTAAAAATTGATAATATTTTGTTATTTTTAAATCAATAAAATCTACTTCAATTATTGATAAAAAATATCTTTGTTATATAATATCTGAATCTTAAAATAAAAGAATATCCACTCTTGGTATATGTACCATATCCGTCAAACAACACATAAAATACAATTTGAAAGTACATCCTATTCTTAGTTGCATCAAACGCACGCTGTAAATCCATCAAATTAACGGCCACTGATTTTAGCGGAACTAATTAGCACTTCCAACAAGTTGCAGTTCAAATATAATGGTGTCATCATTACATTTCGTGTTTATTAATTTACAGTCGGAAATAACGATGGTCTTCCGCTGTGTAAAGATAAGGAAATGAAGGTTTTGGTACATTCATAGTAATTATAGATTATACTGCGACATTTATTTGCGGAGCTGTAGATAAGTGTTTCAACGAAGGTAACGTAGCGATACTAATACAATTGTAACTAAAGTAATGCTTTTAGAATACCACAAAGTATTCGTGTCGTTATTTAATATTTTTAGTAATAAATATAGACTGTTTTACTTTGGAATAGTGTAGAAGTCGAATGGTGAAAGAATTTTTAAAATCGGTTCCGTTGCTCTTGAGTTTATTAATAACAAACATACAAAAATCCAAAAATACAAATACAAAGTTTTCCTCTTTATAATATAAGTATAGATAAAATAATACAAAAATATGAATTTATACAATAAAGTTCGTGAATATAGCATCAGCATATAAGAAAAAATCAGCATTGATTTTGTTTCTTATATGGAAGAAGCAAACGAGCATGCAGTCCACCTGATAGTAAGTAGCGCCTGCCATCCATACCGATACGTGTAATTAGTGAGATCAGAGTCTTATCTGCCACAGAATTGTTATTATCCTTAAGGACTAAGTGGGAATGCCTCTGATAAGTACGTCTCACAGCACAACAGTGAATAACTTTGTTGTTATTAGACAGGTAGATATTGCAGCATTCGTCCCTGTAGTTCCGGGATTAGAACATACCACAAAGAGTTTTTCCAACTTTTAATATATAATATTGAACATTTGCAACTTTAACAACGTTTATAAATTCTGCATTTAGATATATTGTGAAAATGACGAACCTACCTGTGAGCACATGCACCATTAATATACCATTCAATGCACGTTGTTATACGTGTTTCACATCTGCGTTTGACGTTTTTGTTGGTTTGATCGATATGAATTTCCACAAAGCAACACCTGATTTGTTATTCCGGTGGGCGGATTAGCTTATAACTTCGCTTTGATAGTTACAAATGCAGGGGGTGCACGTTTTGGAGAATTGATTTATTCTACATCATTTTCAGCTTTAGGTAGTTATTTGTTGCTTTTTCGAGATAATCTTAGGCGCAATCTTTAGTCATAAATATCATTGTTTCGTCGAATTTGCACTCATTGTTTGGGTTTTCGATGGAAGTATTTGACAATGTACACGGCAACAATTATGGCGATTTAAAATTTACCAGGACTTTTCAAAATGAAAAGCTTATATTTATTATTTTTTTATTTGCATAATATATTTGAAACATTCATTCAATGTCGCTGCTTTGCATGAATAATTGCAGAATTCAAAAATCAATATTTTTACACGAAGGTATCAGAAGGAGGGTCAAGTTTTATTTATTTCGAGCGTAAGTATATGTATGTTTGTTTGTATGTATGCCCATTTCTTTAGCACGCGCTAGAGCCCAAACGGCTTGACGCATTGTGACGTATAGTGTACCATTAGAATCGTCTCAGTTTGGAGAGTGACATAAGCTATATAATTATAAAAATGGCGCCTGAAAACAGGGGGAAAAGCGGAGGGTGGGACGACTTTTATTACTATCACGACAAAATGGGTATCTAGTGATGTTGCTACCTAGTAAATAGACCATTTTAAAAATATATACATATTATAATACTTTTACTTGACTATTTTGACGAACTCATATAAAGCATTAAATTAAATATATCATTACCCGCAAAAAAATATTTTTAAATAGTCGATTTTTTTCTGTTTTAACATTTTTAACAATGTTACTAGTTAAGTTCAAGATATAGGATTTATTTTATTTCGTGGTTTTAGAATAGAAAACTTGGCGCTGTTGCTCCACTGTGTAATTATGTAATACTATAATTACACAGTGGAGTAACAGCGCCAAGTAATTATATGATTGTAATTTTATTTATTAATAAGTTGAAAACAAAAAAATATACCTTAATTTTTGGCTGGCTTTTTTAAAATTAGCCTTGTTGTGTTTGTATTCATGAAAAACAGCGATACAAGGACATTGTTATTTATCACTCAGCTATGTCACCCAGCAATACAACTGCTACATTTGTTTATCGTACAATACAAATGCGAATTATATTTTATTTTATCAATTATATCTTAACCAAACTAACATAAAACATTGATTGAGCGCAGATCGTTATCTGTTTTATCTGCATCTTATATCTTTATTTAATCACTCTTAGTAATGTAGGCATTTACTGTAAAATACCAGTCAGTTTTTTACAGTGGTATTAATTAATGTGAATTATTTATATAACTACTGTGTGACATGCCAAGAATGTGATAATAATCAGTGCATTGTATTGATTAACTTCTTGTTTATCTACGTTCTACAGTACGTAGGGTTGCCTGTACTTTATAATAAAATATTGTACTTATTTGAGGAAATTGTAGTTAATACTTTATGAGAAAAATAAAGTACGCGAAAATACTATAGCAACCTTAATGGTGAATTTTTTGCTCGTCAAATTGTAAAGCCACTATCAGATTATCATCTGTTTTCTTCGCCGAATTGATTTTTTCTCGCTTCATCCTTAAAGTTGCTTAGGCAAGAAAAGGAAAAACATAAATTGTACCTTATTTTGAAACTTTTCCTTTTCTTCCTTTTATAATCAACGTACTTTATTTGCCAAAAAAAAGGTGGCAACCCTAACTGTACGTGTAGATTATACTACTTACTAGCTTATTCCCGCTGGTCCGCCCAATTTGATCACGCTTACCATGATACTCAGTATTCCATATGTTAATCCAGGTCATAAACTATCTTAGTTTAAAATTTAAGCGAAATTCCATCAGTAATTTTACGTGAAAGAGTAACAAACAAACATACATCACAAACTTTCACCTGTATTAGTAATATTTAGTATTTATGCATGAGGCAAGATGGTATTCTGATGTTAAGTACCTACTACTGCCAGTTTTATTGTCAAACCGTGAGTACATGTACAAATGATTTTTAGAAGATGAATTCGAAATGCCTTATATACTTAGAGCTGCATTTTAAACTCGGCTTTTATTTATTGCGATAGGAAGAACGTGCATAACGTTTACTTGACGGAAGGCGTTCAGAGCCGCCAATAAACAACTTTAACAAGTTTCAAATTGAATGAATCCTATCTGGTCGATAACGATTTATCCGCCCGTGAGAACCAAGTTTTTTATTAAATTGAAATCAGCAGCCCGTCTCGCGTTAAGTGGTCACCTGAACATTCGGTAACGACCCCAAATTACGCATTGATAAAATAAGAACATAAGATTACGATAAAAATACAACAGTTAAACTGACGTCGTGGTTTTATTAATATTTTCATACCAATGTTCTCGTAAGCTCATAACGCAAAATATCGTTTCTTTAGCTAATTCCTGAACGCTTCTTGACGAACAATTTCAAAGGTTGCCATGACCATAAGTGATTAGGAACTTGTTAATAATATCCACTTTTTATCTGAAGGAATTCGGTATCCGAGCTATGATTTTTAATTTATAATTGGCATTGCTTTTACTATAAAATTTGCTTTTTAAGTTAACTTCATCGTAATTCCATAGGTTTGTAATTTATGTTGCGACCTTAAGTAATTATTTATCATTAATCATCGTCACGTAATGTGATTTTTGTATTATAACCATGGTTTATATTATAATTATGTTCTCCCATTATGTTGTCGTATAAAGAAATTAGTTATTTATTATGATTTCTTGCATTACGTCCATATATCTAATTTATACACTTTCTTTCATACGTCGACTGATTATGAAAATTAAGATAAAAGAAAAAATAAAATTTAGTATCAGTTCCATTTTAAAATCCATCAGGGTTTACTAAAACTTAATATGTGCTTGTCAATTCCCTTTGTACTTGTAATTATACCAAAATCAAAAGTCATATTTTGGTGACAAACAAAACCGCTGACAAATGTTACTCCTAAGTTATTTGTCCCAAGCCATATATCATAAGACCGCGTTATGATAATTAATGCCTTTTGAAGACTCGAGAAAAAGCAGTTATTGTTTTCAATGTCTATTCAGTCTGTTTAAGGGCACAAAGCCGAGATAAGTATCGTGGTTCGGCAGTCGCGCACTGGCGGTTTTTGTGGCTCTGATTTTTGGGGTAGCGTCTTAAATTACAAGCGGGGTCGGTGATGATTCGTGAGAACATGAGTTAAAAGTAAAAGAACGCATTATTATTCTCGCTGGTCTTGTATCGTAAGACGCCATTGAAAAGGCTTTGTGTGAAAAGGGTCAGAAGTAAAAGAAGTAAGCGTTAGTTTTTTTTTTTAGTATGGAAGTAGCAAACGAGCATGCAGCCCATTCTGGCGGCAAGTGGCCACTGCCGCCCATGGACATCTGTAATCAACCCTAGGTAAGTCACAGTCTTACCTAAGGTTAGCCACAGATGAGTTGCTACCCCTGAGGTGTAAGATGGAATGCCTCGGAAAAGTATGTCTTCCTTACCACAGTCGGAGTCGAACCACAAAGAGTTTTACCACCTTCAAAATTTGAATAACATTACAGTAATTTTTTACGTATTTTATTAAAAACATTCTTAATGATATTTTTGTTTATTTTATCTTTTTTTGGTTTATAAGCTGCTGTATCATCCTGAAAAGGGGGATTACCTAACATTATAGAATCTAATATTGAATATTCCAATAAGGCTAAGGAATCATGCTTTGGTTTTTAGGGAATCATATTTTCTACTGCAGTTTTAGCACATATGTAATATTCAGTCTATATTTTAGTTTTGCGCTTATTAGTACATAACTTTATAAGCTTAAAAAGGTATCTCATAACAGGAACTTATTTGTATTTAAATAATTAGGTTTTATAGCGCCACTTATCCTCTTTCCGTTGATGTGGTGAAAGGCAAAAATATTAAATCCAGTACATGTGCAGAACAACTCCAAAACTACCTTCCATCCTAGTAAATATATATTTATTTAGAATATGAAGTCTAGTGATTGTCGTAGAAGGGAAAGATTCACAAATTCTCAATTTAAGTGGAATATAACAAATAGTTTTGAATAAAAAAAACCATCGTCTACCCATCTCCAGACATTGACAGACAGAGACGAGCGGCTGTCCTGACACAGACATGCTAATGGCTGCTTACCATATAATGACGAGCGGATCAACATACGACGCGTATTAACAAAGTGGATTCTTTGAAATTCGTTTCGTAAAATTATACGATCGGTTAGCCTTTTGATGACGTTAATTGACGTTTGAAGAGTATGGATTGAACGTAAGGGAAAATGTTTTGGTTGCTGATTTTTGAATATTGTGTTTCAATAAGGCGCGTTGGGGTACAATCGGAGCTGGAGTAATATCCGTCTATTGAAATTGTAGCCGATTTATGGCACCTCTATAAAAATCAAGCATGTACATCATTTTCATGAGGTCATATGTGAAGTCACCAATTTTATCAAATTTGGCTAATTTGGTCTACAATTTCAAACATACGACTTTACCCCTTTTCCGATATTACCCCAACGCACTTTACTCTGTAAACTGGTATGGAATCTGATATATAACAATATTGCAAGTGTGAAGTTTATTTTGGAGATTTTTAATTTACCTTCACTGCTTGTCAATTTGTTATTATTATTATTATTATTTACTTTTTTGTAATGTGTAAGTAGCACACGAGCATGCCTAATGGTAAGTGGCCACTGCCGCCCATAGACATCTGCCCCATGCCCCAGATAAGAGTTACGTGAGGCTAGAAAAAAATGCGTTGCTTCCTCTGAACACTACTTGGAACGCCTCGTATATGTGTTATACTTTACCACACCCTTCAGACCAGAACACAACAGGGCATAACACTGCTGTTATTAGGCAGAAATAAATGTGGCGGTGGTGCTTCTGGAGTCGAACCACAAAGAGTTCTACCACATTTAAAGTACTAATATAATTGAATTGAGATGTGTAGCAATACTATCCGTAACAATATTAAAAAAGAGCAAGAAATGGATATTTTTTATCATGTTAGCTAACTGTTCCAGTTTAATTATTGGAATCAATTACGGCTATTCTTATTTACTTACTGCCCTTGATCTACATAACACTCGCTCATTGTGTTTTGACATTGTGCCAAAATTTATCGTTATGCATTTTTGTTAAATATTTTAAATCTTTTTTTTTATAATAAAAAATAATATCTGGGGCACTTTAATAATTATTGTTTGAAATAGTTTTATCTTATTGTCAAATTTTAGTACAAAAACAAAGAAATAAACGATATTTCCAGTCACAATGGAAGTAAAATATAGATTATTTGATCATACGAATTAACTTTGACATATTTTAGTTTTATTTATCTTGTATATTATTTATTTACATTAAGATAATAATGTATGCAACATGGTACATATAATTTTTTTATAAGAATTCAATAAGATAATATAGGATAAAAAGTTAAATATTAAGGAAAATTTTACTAATAAGTAATTATTTTAATTAATATTTTTTTGTCAAAAAAAATGAGGTTATATTCAAAAGAATTCTTTTTACATACATAAATTCTTATTTAATGCAATACTAAAAACGCTTTAAAATGTACGAACATACTGTCAGTCTATCCATATCAAACAGCTTTCAGCTGCATTTCAATCTGGGACAGACAGACAGACGGACACAATTATACTCTGCTATAAATCGCACTGTCTATTTAGCATATTTCTTATAAGGCTATCACTAGAAGTATACCTTAGGCTTAAAATATAGGGCTTAAAATAATTTATAGTTACTTAAGTCTCTTCCGCCCGTGAATGGTAAGCTTTGCAAGCTTGAAGAAACCATCGCCAACAAGCGTAGAGTCCAAACTTAATTGCAGCAGTGTAGATGAGATTTTGGTCCGAATGCAATGAACAGAGAGAACAAGACTCCAACTGCACAAACTAAAGTTCGATTTCCTTGTTCAATCCACGTGGATTTAAATCCCTGTTTTGCATTCTCGGTAGATTGACAGACGTCAATACGTGCAGCGACATCTGAATGTAAATCGCTGCTCGTTTTGGGGTTAAGGCTGTTTTTTGGATGCCTTTGTCCTAACGGTTTGAGGGTTGAATAAAAATAGTTGGTTTATTAGTTCCCTGGGAACGGGAATGTAACGGTACGCGAATTAATTCGGTATTAGAAAGTATAATACTAAGTCGTATTCATAAAATATCTTTTAAAGGAATGACGTTTTCCAAAATTAATTGAATGATGCGGCCACTTTATCTTTACGATGGCTGCGAAATTTTGTGAACATAACTAAACCGTTCTGTCTCTCGAAGAGGAGGAAGGGATTTTAGGAAATTTTCCGGGAGGGATTTAGGAATCTAATAGCAAATCTTTACTAGTCGGAGTGGAACCGCAAAGAGAAGAAGCCATTTCGGTTCCACTATTGGGCTTTATGGGTTCCCACAACTGGAGGACTTCCTGGACCATAGTCCATCATAATGATTGAATTTGGATTTCTTGAGAGAATATTGTTAAATAAATGTGTAACATAAACGTGTAATATATATAAGAGCATTAAAATGAAAACTTTAAATAACCTAAATCAAGTGCATATGGGTTTAAAACTAAACAAAGTATTACAGTAATACTAAATACCAATATCTACATAAAAAATTCGAGTCCGCTAACAAATCCGGTATGGTCTAGTGGCTAGGATACCTGGCTCTCACCCAGGAGGCTCGGGTTCGATTCCCGGTACCGGAATGTTGTTATCGTTACTTTCCTGTTTTAATGTTTTTTTATCAAAATCATTTTTGCTTGCCACAAACTTTGTATGAGTGCATATACAACCTTTTTTTTGGATTAAAAAATGTACCTTTACAAAATATCTGCAGCGTACATTTTTACTTTTCATGTTGTACTGATTATTTTTTTTTTAAATATTGCAAAATTGAGTACTTGCTATTAAATAAAACGAATTCCTTAAAAAATGATTCATTTACGATAACCTAATATTTTATTCTTACAACAATAAATGTCAAACGTCAAGAGATTACTTTACGTCATAAATTACTCTCCTGTTCTTTTTACACGCTTTATTGAAAACGAATCTTATCAACCAGTTTTTACGTAAATGTTATACTAATTACAGATTCAACATCAAAATAACATTCAACAATTAAATTTAAAAAATAAAACAATTTAAATTATTTTCTAACAATACATTACTTTGTACTACGTCAAATCTACAAATACACTAATACATGGAGTTAATTGTACTGTACTTACGTTGCTAGTACATTTCTAATGCAAATCTAATAATAATTTCAATACAGATTAAGCGATAAACATGTCGAAATGCATCATTCATAAAGACTTAGTAGATAACAATGAGCTATTTATTTCCCATTGTAGTACTACAATGGATGTAGTCAATAAGACAGAGGCAGATATATGAGACGTGTTCATAAAAGATTAGATGCGGCACGTCAAATATAAACCGAATTTATTATTAGGGATATTCTACCTGATAAATAAGGTTACACAAATGTGACTCTTATGGAGTAAGAGATAAATTTCGAATTATAGAAAACTGAAAAGCTGGCGAGTGAAACAGTGCCTAATACTATTTTGGATTTTTCGGTTTTTAGTTGGTATAACAAAAAATAAGAAAAAAATGAGATTCAATTACCCTTGGTAAGCTATATAAACTTGTTAAAAGAAATAAATATCAATATTAACGAAAAATAACAAAAGAAAAATCAATTTTCAATACTCAACAATAAATACCAAAACATAAAATAAAATTTTGTTAAACGTAAATTATAAAGATAATTTAGATCAAAGCAAACCACACAACATTATTAAATGGCTATTTCCAAAATTACTAACCGGCACTCACAATGCTATTTGACAGCCGTTAACAGTTCAGCAAATAACAATAACGAATAGCTAATTGAAACAGGAAATACAAAAACGTTTCGAACGTGTATTTTCGACCCTCTATTATCCAAACTTAATCCTTGATGTTTACGGAGCGGTCAAATTTCGTCTTTAGCGGTCCCTTTGAGCTCTTGTATTATTTTCATTATGTTCGGAAAGCTTAGAAACCGTGTTATTGTTATTCTATCTTTGAGGTGTGGCAGCAGTTTTTTGTTTGCTCTCAACCGTAATTTATTTGGGACCTTCTTGTTTTGCCCGGCGTTACGTATAATCCTCTCTGGCTGTCAAGATGTGCCGCCTGCGATGAATAAAATGAGTTCGCCTACCGAAATCTTTAGAGTATGCATGGAGATTATTTTTGAATCGCTTTGCTTCCTAATCTCATGCCGGGTTAAGACTATTGTAAGGGAATATTGAAATATTTTATGCTCTTGTTCAATTTTGAATGCAAGATGTGGTTTGCAGTTTGAGTTATTGACATATTTCTTTATGTCCTTTTGTAAGTACAATTTTCATTTCTACGTTTCTTCTTGCCGCTCCATGTAACATGCCACTTTTATTGTTAAAAGCTCAACTTAAGCACAAATTAAATAAAAAAGTGCAATAATAATATATAAGTCGTGACTGGTTTTTCTGCTATTGTTTTACTTTTTTCACGAAAATCATGAATTTGGCATCAATGAAATGAGTTAATAACATCGCTCATCAGACACATAAACAGACATATAAAAACTAAATTATAATTAAATTTCTCTAATGACAGGTACTTCAAGTTTATAAACGGATATTTTAGTTTAATTTATTTCTATCAATCAGATGTTACGGTTAAGTCGTTTGATAATTTCATGCAACAATTTCGTCATATCTTGCATGCAATGCTGATTTAGTCTATCGCTCATCATCAATAAAGGAAGCGATTCAAATTCCGCCTCCACGCCAAGAGATCAATCAGTTTGTTATTTATGTCATCTCTTCCAGCGATTCGCATTACATTCACGTTGCCTGCCGTATGACCGTTTGATTGATTTATGCCTTCCGTTTTCTAGTTATAACTGACTAGCGAACGCACGCGATTTTATCTACAATCGCACGATACTTTCATATTTACATCTATAAAAATATTTGTGTATGTCTGTAATTTCAAAATGTGTAATTTTGTTTCGTCTTGATTTTTCTATAAAATTAGAAATACGTTTTCAGTCCGTTCAGATAAGATTTAGGACTAGGAAAATATCAAGTATTTCTGTATCATTACGGTTCAAAATAATAATATTGGAATATTTTACATTTGTTTAAAAATTTGTGCAATTTCACTTTAAATTTACTAATTACACTAACTATGAAATTTAACACAGATAAAAGTTTATTAATAATTACAACATTAACTTTACAAGTTGAAAAATGACTTCATAACAACACTTGTATACCTTCACGTGAATTTAATGAAATACTTAATTCACGTTCACTAATCAAACTTCACACTTCACACAAACTAAGTTTATACATACAACGAGATATGCGGTCTGGTTACAATATAAAAGTACATTGATTAATCGTTGCTTAGAACAGGTGTCAGATTATACGGAACCAACGTGACTGGAACTAACTGTTTATAGCAATATCGCATTAGACTCACGAAGTTATTGATCCTTATTTATAAGGTCAATTGTTGTTGATTTGTAATTGACAGCTGTTTGATTGATTGCGTGAACTTTAATGTGCTTGCTTGCTTTAAATTCAAGACCAAGTTAATGTAATCTCTGTATTTAATGGCGTGTACTGTCAAATTAGTATCGCTTATTTGGTTCATAGGTAAGCTAATAAAAGCCTAAGCGGTTTGTAGGTAAAAAATAATTCCATTGTAAGATGAGTCAAAGCCATATTCCATGACTTCTAAGTAATATGATCTTATCTTTGCAAAAATCGCTTTCGATGTTTTCAATTACTTAAATTAGCATAGATATGCTACAGAAATCAGTAGGACTCCATTTTTAGTATCTCTTTGGTTAATAAACAATGTCTAGATTATAATTTGCATAATTTTATAACATCATTATAAAACAATTTATGTAATTTAGAATCTGCCAATTAAAATATCATAGTTAATTGCATAGCCGTTTGGTAATAAAAATTTTATGAAAACAGGTATTATTTTTTCTAAATATCGTTACTAAATAAACCAGTCGCTGCCACTCCATGTCTTTTCTATTCTTTAACGTTTGACTCGGCGGCTACCGGTTTTTAGCTTCTGATTGACGGCTGTCGGCTCTGCTTACATGCCTGCAAATGTCTTAACGCCATCACTATGACCTTTATTGTCTATAGTTAAAGTTGTGTTTGCTTTGATTCAAACGCAAACGTGATTTTTAATGTCGGCATTCGTTGCGGCGCCGGTAGACATGGCTCGATCTTGAGTATCATCCACTTATGCTAGCGCTGCGTCTTGTAGGATACATCATACCGTACATTTTAAACCCTGTCTACTCTTAATAAAGAGTACAACACGTGCCTTTGTAAATTGTTGTTCTATCAGTATGGGATTCTATTCGATTTTAATCATAATCGGAACTTTAACGATCTCAATGCGAGACCGTTTCTGGATCCTTCATAGATTATTTAACGATTCGCTGCATACAGGCTATCTGGTTAAGACCATTTGGATTATATTAAATAATACTTCATTGGTCACAGTTTCAGGCTCGCTGAACTTTTTTTAATTAACAAAAATTATACCTTAGAGTATAAAGTAAACTTAATTCAACGAAAATTTAAATTAGTATATTTTCATTTTGAATATCAATTATGTATTACTTAATACATTAATCATTATATAATTAATGCACTTTGTAAGCTTATATCACACTAAGTTACCTGATACAGTAGGTACTTTGAATATACTAAGGTGAATTTTTAAACATTCATTTCCAGAACATGTTTAAAGGTGGTAGAATTCTTTGTGGTTCGACTCCGGAAACACCACCGCCACTCCTATTCCTGCCTCACCACAACAGTGTTATGCGCTGCTGCGTTCTGGTCTGAAGGGTGTGATATGGGAAACATACTTTTCCATGGCATTCCATCTCAGTCCTCAGGGGTAGTAAAGCATCTGTGGCTAACCTTAGGTGAGACTTTGACCTTACCTAGGGTTGCAGATGTCCGTGGGCGGCAGTAGTCACTTACCATCAGGTGGGCTGCATACTCGTTTGCTATGTCCATACTATAAGAAATATTCAAGACTCAAATTGTGATTATTTAATACAATCGGTTTTCGAGTCATCGACATGATCATTTTCTACTAAACGTGTTATTTCCAAAGTGTCACTCTGAGCAACTAGTTATCTTAATTAAAACGACATTTAAAGATCATAAGCGATCTTATTTCACATTTATCGCACTAAACTGGGAAGTGTAGGAACAATTCATTACCATCCATCAAGTATGAAGGATCGGTGGCGGCTGTTCACAGCTCAAGTGACTAGCAAGGAGATGTATTGTGTGGTAATTTCCTGTGGAAGTTACAGTATACGGTATATGAAGGTAACTATTGACTTATCGGTTAAAGGTGTTCCTGAATAAACATTAGGTACTTTTTCCTTGGATTTATAATCTATACTAATATTATAAAGCTGAAGAGTTTGTTTGTTTGTTTGTTTGAACGCGCTAATCTCAGGAACTACTGATCCGATTTGAAAAATTCTTTCGGTGTTAGATAGCCCATTTATCGAGAAAGGCTATAGGCTATATATCATCACGCTAAGACCAGCAGGAGCGGAGTGAAGTGAAGTGAACCAATGAAGAATGTTTCAAAATCGGGTTTTTTTTTTCTAATGAGAGCTTCCGCTGCATGCGCTGTGTAAACGGTTAAAGTTTCGTAAAAATTATGTATGACAGAATTGATCCCCTTTAAAATTTCTAAA
>MOOZ01000845.1:214453-253260 GCA_002930495.1 Cecropterus lyciades
GCTAACCACATTTGTTCCAAAATAATGCATTATTTGCGAAGTTGTTTTTATAAATATAATATTTATTCTTATCCAAATATATACATAAATTAGTTTTCTTTGCGGGTGAAACCGTGGGGCGCAGCTAGTCATAAATAATTGTTCAGAAACCTGTATAACATATTAGAAAACGCGAAGAATAACTTTATTAAAGCAAAACAAGGTTACAATTTAAAGGTATTCTAATTTAATAAACGAAGTTGCAAAGAATCCTTTAAGATACTTCTTTAATCCATACGTAAACTTAATACCGTACTTGATTTATACCGTACCGTACCGTAATTACCGTTTGATAAACAATGTCAAACTACAGATTAACTCCCGTTTTTCTGTAATAATATAACAACAACCAATCAATATTTGCTCGTAAAACAACACATCTAAGAAAATTATGTAAAACTGTCGAGTAACACACGTATTTTCATTGAGATTAGCGAAGATATATCACATAATTACGCTCTCAGCTTATTACTGTACCAACTGTCTTCATTTTTCCCCTCGAGCGTGTTTATCTATACAGCGGACAATTTGTCTCCGCCGCTTCTAAATATTCCCCATTGTGTTTGAGTAATTTTGTTAATAAATTCCAGTCAAAACCTTGAGACTTGAGCAATCTCCTTTTGTTTATCAAGTATTTGAATGAGATGATTTATTTGTGGTTCGTGTGTATCGGCATGAAATTTAGGTTTTCAAAATTCTAGAACTATTATTGTGACGTCTGTAAGTTTAAAGACGCTAAAGTACAATAGGCAAAGGTGATTTCTTTCTATTAAAGGGCCATTTACGGGTTTATTGGTGAAGATTGATTTTTATATATATAAAAACTAGTCAGCACAAGTATACAGGTTAGACATTTAAATAAATAATAATACAATTAATAAGAAGCCGTACATTAATAGTATTAGATAATATTGAGGTTATAAAGTTTACTTTCTAAGAAAAGATAGATATCGCACACTAGAGCAACAATATATTACCTTCAATATGTGAATGTTAATTGATTATTACATTGCATAGCTTACCATTTCTTTCCATATTTTTTTATATCAACCTAAATGTATAATATGACTCAAAAACTACACAAAACATTCAATTCACAATAATAATTACCTTTTTGAATACTTAGAAAACAAAACCTCATATCATTCTAGCAACCATTAATAACGAAAATTATCATTGCTTTGCAAGTTTGCAAAACTTCCGTATCTTGCTAATAATCTGACCGCAATCAGATTCTCGAAACATTCACATTATGCACAACCAAATATTAATCATGAAAAAATAATGAAAAGATATTCATAGTTAATTTAAAACCCAAGGAGCACGCAGTACCAAACAAAGAGAGTGAGATAGCTAAAACAAACGATGTTAATTATTCATCATTAGGCGATATGGGTCGCCTCTGATGTATGGCGGTCGGCAGCCATTTATCATGCACGGCTTTGTATCGCTTACTCTCAATTGTCGACTATTGTGAATATATCAAACAATTGTGCTCCATGACCGAGTGTATCTGGAACTGGCTTAATAGGTTCCCATTTGTCAATCTTAATGGCACAATGAAAAATGCACTTGTTTCTGAAATTGATGGTGTTGTGAAGAGAAATGTGACACGTAATCATGATGATGGGCTGGTTTTATATGGTGATGATATAAATGAACATGAAGTCCACCTGATGTTAAGTGAACATTGAATTTCAAAAGAGACAGCTGAGAAAACAAGTTTATAAAAGAAATAATAAATGAATATTTTATTCTTATTTCCTTTATAATTAAGTTAATACAAAATTGTTAATAAATATTTGAATGTGAAAAGTTACATATTTAAAGAAATAAATAATGTTCATTAATTGTTTTTATAACTAATTATAACTAAAAAGGAGTAAATACATCGATAAAATGGTTCATTACAAAAGTTAGAGTTAAGTACTTCTAATAGCAAGTAGACAGTAATTTATGTTAATAATTAGAATACGTAGAAATAATTAAACACATTATTCTATAAATACAAACGTATAAACTTTCATCGTTAACATTTAAAATCTTAATAGGAGTCCCATAAATAATATGGATGCATTAATTTAAAATTAATGCAAACGATTTGCCCAACGAATGCTTAATGAGATTTCCTTAACAGTATCACTTCTGGTAGCCTTTATTGATGAGTATAATCATTAAGCGCTTGGCATTATTCATCTTATTACACAAAAAGCCAACGACGTGGTAAATAAGCATTCGCGGGCCCCAGCTGTCAACTTATCTCTTAAATGACGTGGGACATAACTAGTTTTAATGATTAACTGTGTTAAAAAAATCTTCACAGAACCGCTCGTTATGTCTCCCGCATCAAAAACTGTCCGTTTAATTGACAGCTCATAACAACTGACATGTGTGTCGAGATATTTGAATGTAAAATAAAATTAATTATACAATCAATCAGACGACATGTCACGGCCAAAAAGGTGTTGCTTTTCGCGCGGCCAAATGCCAATCAACTTATAAAATGTTCAACGAAGCGGCAAGCGGTTCTGTGTAGAAAAAGGCTTCAATAATGTTCATTTGCTCAGAAATTTCAACTTTAGCTTCTTTGTTCTATGGTTGAAGATCATTAGAACCCGCAGTAACATTTATGATAGCTAAGCTGTTATTACTGTTGGTAGTTTAACAACCCGATTTGCCACGCTTTAATCGAGCGGTCAATAAAAGTGGCTTGGCTCAAGGTGAGAACGATCGGAGTCAAAAGGCGCGCCTTTGCAAGGAGAAATTTTTATATGCGCCTGTCATTTCACACGCATTTAACGTTAATTCGCTCATTTCTCGTGTCTTAAGCCTGTTTCGGCGTTAATGCGAAGCGGTTTCATTGCGAATCGAATTTGTCAATTAGAAATACATTGTTTTACTACCGTTTGTAATTGCTTGAATTAAAAATTTATGAATAATGTTGAGATTTAGTTTCTTACACATATGATTGTCGTAGGTTTTGCTAGTATTTTAAAAATTTTAATGACATGGTTTTAATTTATACTAAAATGATGCTTTCCAAACAAATTGCAGGCAGATGTTATGCTTTAAAAATTAAACATTACTTTAAAACAACGCAACGCGACGAAAATCCCGGCATCTTTATTGCCATGAAAGATTTTTCATATTACGCCAAGCAATTATAATAAATATATGGAAGAAAAAAAATTGCAACCTCTACAATTTATCAGAATTTCAAATGAAACTTAATATTGTAACGAAACAGTAATTAAACTTCCCGTTATTAAATACAGAGAGTAACGAAACACTGACGTAATTCACGAGAACAAACATTTTCTACGCAGACACAGCAAAATGAGATAACTGTCAAAGTCTGAACATACTGACAGACATAAATAGCGCGAAAAAAGTTGTTTTCTTGGCAACGCTACAGAAAACATGGATTAATCACCATTAATTTTTCACAGCAAATGCACTGGTCTTATTGGAAATGATAAACGATGAACGAGCAAGCAAAATAATTGTACGGTAAATACATGTAGTACGTTAAAAATGGAACCACTCGATTAAATATCACTTGATGATGCACTTTCATTATGACTTATTCATTAGTTGATAACTATCATCTATTAGCTGTAACCAAATAAATAAAATTGGAGTCACCGTCACCCAACTGCCCCACTTTTGGGAATTTCAAAATTTCATTTTCAATTTCAATTTCAACTTTTCTAAGGAATACAGGCGTAGGTTTCCTCACGACGTTTTATTTGTCAACACCGCAAGTAATTTCTAAAATCGAGGATGTACCACAACTAACAAAGCAAAACACAATAGCACTCAGTTACTTCTAGAAGACAAAAATAGGCGATGCTTTAAAATTAACAAAGTATAACAAAAAGTAACGCTCGTCGCCAAAAAATCTATTTATGTGAGACACATGGATAAGTTTTTAGTAAAAAACAGCAACTTAATTCAGCAGATTGCTAATTGCTTCATTTGTAATCAGTAATTACCAATTTCATAAGCTGCCTTCGTCAATTAATCACTCTAATGTTTCAATAATTAATTATGCTTAACGTGATTGAGGCAAAAATCAAAGGTATTTCGAAATTAACGGTGCTTGAAAGTTAACAGTTTCACAATGAATTTAATTTATATAGTGTTGAGTAACAACAATGAATTTATCGATGTTGTATCTCTGTACAACGGTGATGGAACCCCTTGTATTCGGACTTACTTATTTCTTATAAAAGTGGCAAAAGTTGATGTTTTCTGTTTTTAAAGGTGGATTCCTTAGTATTAGGGAGGAGACTCTTCACCGTACTCCTCAGGGTAAACAAACCTTGTGTGACGTCAGGTTCATAACAACTTCATAACTTTTTGGACTTGATTACATATATCAATGGACTCAGTGATCAGGTGGATTGTAAATTCGTACGCATAATTATAAAATTTTATACAACATTATATAAAATTCATATAATACAATAAATTCACAAAATTGCACACCAATCATTGTGTTCAATTCACACATGGCAGAAGTGAAACTTAATAATATTTATTTCCCATATACAAAACTCTTATAAAAGCTGCGAAGTAAAATCGTTAACGTGATCCAGAAAGAGGTACAGCGCCATCTAGTTGTAGCGCCGGCAACCGATATTGTTACATATTTTCGTTTAATCGAGTTTCAAATCCCAACGATTCTAAAGAATTTTTACTTCAATAGAAGCTTAAAAACTATACACTTACTATATTTCAGTAACGATAGAAACGTCAATATAAATTTTATAAGTATATTTTACGTACTTTTCTCTGTAATCTGTAATCATATATTGTAAATAAAAATGGTTTCACAATAAACGCATCGATTAATATAATGTATGCTTCGTTTACAACACGTTTTATGAAGTTTCTACTTTGTATTTAAATGTATTACAGCGAACTATATACGTCAATTATAATTAGTCGTAAAGGAAATACGTATTACTCAGTTACGATATTGATTACAATGCTAATGAATAACTTGAATTCTATTAAAATATAATATATGGAACGCATTAAAATATTTTTTGCTGTGTTCTTTGAATGTATACTGTATTGCATCAGACTTCGGTTGAGTGACTGAAGCATATAATATTGTTTGCACGATTTCAGTATGGCATTTCCACAGTGATTACACTATTTCCTATACCGATGAATACCTATGCCGTAGGTATTACTCAGTGTAGGGAATATGTCTGTCTGTAGGTCCAAAATAATTCATACGAATTTAATGAACGGTGTGGTACTGTGATAAACATACGAGTTTGCAATGCAGATCGTTCAAGGTTTGACTCTCAGTCAGAACCTAAATAAACTAACTAATAAATATTGATTATGTATTTCTCTTTATATCCTAACGTCTACTTTTACTTATTTATTAATGACTCGTGTCTACTTCCTAACTATTTAACATCAATAACATAATTATTTAACATTTTAACAGCGGTCACTGTACCTGTTCTGACATAAGGATCCGGGTTAAAACACCAGTGAGACATTTACGAGAATATAGTTTCTCTTTTGTGAATGCTATATCTACATAGTTGTGTTTATGGCACATGTATTTTTAGTATACGGCACGTTATTTAATGAATAATAAAATTAAACAGTAGCTTCATTAAAAAGCAAACGAAAAACCAACGTCATTATCGCATCAAATAATCAAGAAACAATTCCCATTATGGCGTCCAGAGTGAATTCCATCTGATACCCTTGGCGAGCGAATTAATCCATCAAGCCGCATAATCCGAGCGGCGTCGGCTGAACCCGTCAGCTGAGTTGTCAGCCGAGTTGTCAGTCGAGTTGTCAGCGCGCCTGTCAGCCGCGCTGTCAAAATTATGACGCATGACTGCGCCCACCGCGTCGGCGTTTTTTCAACTGCCCCGTAATCCGTGAAACAGGAATGGTTGGTTCATTTCGCGCGTTTTATGTTTTTGTGCGCTTGTTAGTACAGTTGGGTTTTGTTAGCCCACTTTGGTATTTAGATTGATTTTTGAAGTTCGAAGATTCAGTAGTTCACGACTAATGAAAAAAAATGTTTAAGCAATGTGCAAATACGTACTCGATGTACTAATACATTTCGAATTGAATCCAAACGAACATTGAAATGTTAATATACAGTTAGCAATAAGCAATCATTAGTCTAGGATTCAGCTACGCAATTTGGGCACTTATCTGATTTTGAATAATGTTTTCATTTAATAATATTTATTTCGTAATAAAATAAAACAGTTGTGCCCATAGGACAAAAGTATTTTTATTACAAAAAAGATATAATTATCATCTTTAAGTTATAACTTAGTTTCTAATTTATACCAAAACAAAGAAGCTAATAATCCTCTATTTTCTATCCGATTTCAAGGTTAACCGTAAATAGAAACATTATTTTTAAATATATAATTCCAAACCGAATAAAAATACTCGCTATTTGAAATAGCAACCTGGCGTAATCGTATTCCATTTCCAATAAACACTGTTACGAACATGTATTTCAATTAAAAACCAGATAAATATGGAAGTTCAATACCGGCTCTCATACTATCACGTTCACTCATTGCAAACCCACAAAGCCCGTCAACAATACACTGACATGTTTTGATTGATCGCACAATTGACGTCCTCCAGTCGTAAATGTCAAAAGAATGTCAAATTCGATGTTTATTTTGGCTTTAGTGATGGTGCATATGTCAAAACTGTTTGTTGAAAGTGTTGAGTAGATGTGGCGCAGGTACAATTCAATTATACAACAATCGTTTGTTTTTATAGATTGCTATTCATAGTTAAGTTCTATTAGTCAATTATTAAGATAGGTTTCTACCTGTATTTAGATAATAGTATCCTTAAATGTGTGTAAGACGGAAATTAATTTAACATTCTATGACTAACACATAATCTATGACTGAAGATTAAAATAATATATCGTCGATTAAATAGAAAAATGACATATTTCAAAATTTTTGGAAAATAAGATTATTACATAAAACGTGAAGACTCGTTTTTAATAAAATAGACTCTATTTCTATCACCATTCAGAAATAAAAAATGTATTCTATAAAATTAAATAGGCACATAAATATAACATTACTTTAACTTTAATTATCATTACACAACCGGAACTAGTTCCACTCAGCGATGATAATGTATATGTAACATTCCAATTCCATTCCTTTAATAGTGTAGGAAGTATTGAAAAGGCATTCTTACAACTTCATTTGTTTACCTACATTTTTATTCAATATCATGAATCGAAATATCTTTTAACAAGTAAATAAAAACCAAGTTAACCGAAAATAAAGAACGCTCATAGAAACTGCCGACAGATGTGAAAACTTAAAACTATAAAAAGATCTCCTTTTCACATTTTTTAAATTAATTTAATATGTAAAATAATAATAGATGACGACAAATTATAATTTATAGAAAAAATAATAAGAATTTAAAACTTATAAAATGTTTCAATATAGTTTTGAATAATAAAAAAAAAATTGAATTACAATACGGAAACTCAAATACATTGATAAAGTTATTATTTATTAAATCTTTCTTACAATCCATTGTCACGGATAGATGGCGCTTTTTGATATAAACCAATAAGATTTTCCCCTACCATGAATCAGACTACACTTCAAAAATATTACTTCCCATGTCACTGTCAGCATCGTACAAAGCTTATAAGTTGATGAAAATAGCCTCAGACGTCCACATAATTTTTCCACAACCCGCAAATTCGTTGGAGGGATTAAACATTATCTCTACACCCCGCAATCCACGTGTAATCTGTCAACTGTCAGGCTGTCACGCGACCGCTCAGATGTCACGCGCTCCGTTAGTGCTCTTTATAATATGAAGTATTTTGTTTTCAATTATTTGCTAATGAGTGGACATTAACGTCGGTTTAAGAGATTACACGCAGGTTGTTTTAATTTATATGAACTGAGTGTTTTTATACCAATTATTAAAGGTGACAAGCAAAGACTTGTAAAATAGAACCAGTGTAATTCGACTGGGGAGGTACTACCGCCACATCTATTTTTAGCCTGAAGCATTTCTTGCGTTTCAGTAGACGGGTGTGTTTGCCGGCTTGTATATGAGGCGAAACTTATTCCTCAGGAGTAGCAATGCATGTGTGATTGAGTATAGATAGAGCCCCTGTCCTATGTGAAGTTGCTTACAGACGTTCATAGGCGGCCTTAACCACTCTCCATCAGGTAGACTGCATGCTCGTTTGCTACTTCAATGTTATGATGATACCTCCCCGATCAAACAAATACACAATCATCGGTTAGCATTGTCTTGTACAATACGAATATTTTTTCCACAGTGATTATTCAAATCAATAAATAATTCAAGTATTTAGTATTATGATTTATTTATGAACTTTTTCAAATATCACTTGACACGAAACCAGTAAGTTGAAATATTCAAGAGGGATTAAGCATAATTATCGCACAAAATAACATGCAAGCGGCACGTAATCTGTCAACTGTCACGTTGTCAGATGTCACGCGAAAGCCCGGTGTCACGGTAACCGTCAGCTGTCAACTGCTTTGTTTGCTAATGTGTACATAAGAAAAGTTTTAGCGTTTATGTTTTAGGTTTAGTAGTTTTTGTGAAATTTACTAACGCTAACTGATAGTCTATTACTAGATTAAGCTACGGTAGACTTTGCTCAGGATTACGTATTTGACTTAGATGAGTAGTAACTAACTTAATAAAAGAATTTTTAAAAATAAATCATATAATGTTTGTTTTGTTTTCGGTTTAGTCTTTTTGTGAAATTACTTATTTTTATATTATGGAAAAAGCAAACGAGAATACAGTCCACTGGATGGTAAGTGATCACTAACGCCCATGAACATCTGTAATTAACCCCAGATAAGAGCAGAATCTTACCTCAGATGCGTTGCTACCTCTGAGGACTATGTTGGAACGCCGTAGATAAGTATGTTACCCTTACCCTTCAGAGCAGAACACAGAAACGCATAACACTGCTGTTATTAAGTATAAATAGGTGGCGGTGGTGCTTCCGGTATCGAACTACAAAGAGTTTTACCACCTTAATAAACTAAATAACTAACACTAACGAGTAGACAACGCCCAGCATAAACTAGAATATATTTTGGCCAAGATTTCTTTACATAAGGTAGGTGTACCTACTCGTACTACTTAAGTAATTTAAAAATATAATCATTTGATGCTTGGGACGATAACAACTATGTGTCGTATTGTTCCATTTCTACTGGCTTATGTTGATAAAACCAAAGATTTTTTATAGAATACGCGAATTTGTATACGCCTACTGTAAATACTGTAATGCAAACATTTAACCCTCTTTACAGTTAGCTATCAAAAACCCTTTCTTAGTCGGTGTCTGCGTCATATAATCAATGCGTTGACCAAATTTCGCAGTTCTTGCTGATGTAGTTAAGACTCTGATTATTGATAAGGATGATCATAAGAAGATGATTATTCAAAATTTACCGCTGCCAAACGGCAACTAACAATACTGGTGGATAGTGTATCTACTGAGCGAATTGCCCGGGCAAAAATGGGTTCCTCGAGGCCCGCAGAACTTACGCCATGCGGCAACGCCTCCGCCGTGACATAGGACCACTATCAAAGTCAAGTCAAAATTGAATAAACTTTCGCTTTTAGAAAACCGATCTGCTAAGTCCAGAAACATCTGCCGTACTTATTAGATTGGTTATCTATCGTACCGATTGTGGTAAAAAAGACGCGCTTCCACATTTTGGTAGATGCTTGTGCTGTTTTAATATCGATGACAGAAAGAGTATGTTTCTATGATGATAGAAATTTCAATATATATTATAATATATTAAAATTTCTATTTCAATTCAGAGAGGTACGTAGTACGGTAGGAGAAGAAGTGTCTTGCGTTACGATGGTAGGGTGTGGATGTCGGCTCAAAGTTACATGAGACGTCTATTTTAGCCCTCGGGAGCAGCAACGCATTTGTGATTGACTTTAGATAGAACTCCAGTTCCATATACGGAGGCCCCTGTAGCCGCGGAGTAGAATAGCGCTACGATATCCCCTACCTGTCGTATGAGGTGACTAGAATAGGGCTTCTGGGGTTGTGGGCGGCTAGTGTGGGGACAGTTGCAGGTCCCCCAAGGGATGAGGTACCGGTGCGTTCCATTTGAGATCCCGGAGTTCCCTGCAAGCGCTGAGGAAGACCACCAATGGGGTTTTAGTCGGTATAAATCCTACATAACCCGGAGTCTCTCCCAAGGTTTTGATGTACCTTTAGAAGATTTCCCCACGTCACCAAAAAAAAGTTCTATACGAAATTGCGTACACATGTCCGGCAGTGACCATTTGCCAATACATAGACTGCATGCTCATTTTCTGTTGCAATACTACAAATTTTATAAATTCGAAAGTTTGTGTGGATGTATGTGTGTTTATTCGCTTTTACGCAAAAACGACTGATCTGATTTAGATACTCATTACCGTGGTTAACGTGACCGAAACGGGCGGAATCGCGGGAATAATCTAGTCTAATCTAAGTTATGCGGAGAGCAATAGGTTTCATGACTTAGGAACTGACTGAATTAATGCGTTATAAACATGTTGCAGCCGTTCTATTCATAGAAAATTCTAAGTTCTTAGTTGTTTTTCAAAAATTAATTCGTAATTTATTAAAATATGCACTACTTTTATATTAATTAACTTAATTTCAATTTAAATTAACTCAACACTGAACAAATTATGCGTCTGAATATGCATTAATATTTACATAAGGAAACATTTATACTTACTTTCGTTCCGTGTGTCCTAAATTAAATTAAATTGAAATAAAGAATCTTAATAATGCAACAATTGCATTATTTAATTAAGTTTACGAGGTAAAATAGTCTTAATTAGGATTTCATGGTAAGTTACATTTACTTTTTGTTAACAACATTTTTAAGTAGGTAATAAAATAATATATTAAATCGTATTTTAATTAGTGTTTAATATTCAATGTACGTTCAACGTACATTTTATAAATGATTTGAATATAAAATTTATCCTTATACGAAATAGACCTTTTAACATGTATGAATACACTAGTAAGATCATATTGCATAAACATTTAATTGTAATGGGAAAATTAAATTTAATTTTTTTCACTCTAAATTGAAAATAATTATTGAATTTAATTATTTTCATTAACTTAATAAGTTGACCTCCATAGTTGACCACATATGCAGTAGGTACATAGTACATATCTACAGTTTAGACAAATGAAGTGGAATCTTCTTTTAAATTATAATTTCCGCACTGTTTTAAACATATTTTGAGATTTTTTCCTTATTATATACTTTTAAACTATTAACCATCTTTTATGAGTTTTTGTATGTTTTACCAATAAACAAACTAATGAGCAAGTTTTAAAAAATGTGTTTGTAAATCACTATTTTAATGCATTTAATGTATGCAGCCTTATTTATAATTTTATAATATCATAATCATAATATCATAATTTAATAAACAAAGTTACGTTCATTACCTATCTGACATCTCTAGTAGTAGGAGAATAAATAATTTTAATATAATTATGTTTGAGCATTATCACTTAAAATGCAAGAGGTTGTAATACGGTTCTAATTATGTAAACGAGTACGCTTTTGTCTTTTTTATTTGTCTACAGCCTTAATTATATTAATAATTATACTATGATAATCGTCTGTTCGTTGATACATTGTAGCAATAAATTAATTCATTAAAATTAAATTACTTTTTGTATTGTGTGGTAATGTGTGCAAAGTAGTCATATTTTTTACCTATTTTGTGTAATTGAATAGTGAATGTATAAACTATTTGGCTATTTAATAACGAGTATAAAACTGTTATGTAATAGTACTAAGAAGTATATGTAGTCGTAATTAAATTAGTCTAATGGGAAAATGTTGAGACGTAAACGTGTATTTAAACATGATATGTCCAGTATGATAATATTTCTGCAAGAATTTATCTCTCTTTGAATGTATCTGAAAGTTAAGGTTATAGTAGGTTGGTGGTTGATATGTATATTGTTAAAAAATTGGGTCAGGCTAACATTATGTCGTGAGACTGCATACATTTCTAGAACTTTATGCATAACTTGTATGAAGTTAATAAAATAAGAAACTTTGCTGTTATAATAATTACTTAAATAATTATGTAAAGGTAGAACCACGTCAAATAAAACGTTTAAGTACACTTCACATGTGTGTGACTTTCAGTTGGATGCAGTTTAATAAGATGTTATATTATGTGTGCATATATGCATATATGTGACAGTTCGTATATTTCCAAACATTTAACTGTACAATAATTTAACGACTTATCTATCATTTTTGTTCTCAGAATTTGTCCAACTTTAAAAAGTATTCGATTATAAATTTCTTGGCTTTGACAATAATATAACGTCAAATATTTATCTGTAAAGAAATATGATTTTAATAATATGAATGTTTCTGAACAACTAGTAACATAATTATCACAAGTATTCGTCAAAGCCAGCACAGAATTAATTTTATTTCCAACCCATATTACATTATTCGATTCATTCATGATGTAAGATTAGAATCATAGATTATTGGAATCGTGCTGTCTCTCTCACACAATTTACGGTGTGACTTCTTTCACAACATGGAAGTAGCAAATATTTATAACATGGAAGTATGCAGTCCTGATGGTAGGTGGACTCCACCGCCCATGGTCATCTGTTATCAAACCCTGATAAGATAAGTCTTACCTGTTGTTGGCCGCAAATGCGTTGCTGTTTGGATTAAGCTGGAACGCCTCGGCTAAGTATGTCTCTATTACTACACCTTCAGATCAAAACGCAGCATCGCATAAAAGTGCTGTTTTCAGGCAAAAAGGCTGGCGATGATGCTTCCGGAGTCGTACCACAAAGAGTTCTAACAAATTTGACTAAAAGTATTTTCAATTAACAGTGACCTGAGAAAGTTAAAGAAAGGTATTAATTTAAGAAATATGAAAATTAAATTTAATAAGAAAAATATCTTATAAAATATTTATTATTTATTTTTGTCCTCATGTGTTCTGTGATTACTTTATAACAAATAAAATAAAAAATCTAATTCTCGTTGCTTCAAATTTAATTATTTTAGGCAAGTAAAAATGAATATTTTTATTCTAACTGTACTTAGCTACATACCACCATTTTGTAATCCAATATTTAGTGACACGGATTATATCTTGAATCATTGAAGTTGTCACTGTCCATATCCGTCTTGTATCTGTCAGAGCTTTGCGCTAATGACACCAATTAGCAATGTTTACGTGCGGCTGGATAAATAATTCGCTGGCCAAATGACTCGGTCACGCAGTCGCGTCGTGTTCAACAAGTGTCACTACATGTCCCGCGGACATGTCCCTGATCGAAGTATTAGGTCACGTATTAAAAATGTTGTATGTTAATTACAATTTGAATTATGTTCATTTCAAAATGGGTCAGAAGAGTGGTCATAAAATGTTCCGTTCTAAAATTAATTCACATCCTTCCAACGGATAGCAAAAACTGCCTTATGATGAGTTAAGTGTGTTAGTGGTATCTCCTCGGTCTACAACCTTTTAAGTTACACTGCTGAGATTTGAAAGATGAGGTATGTTAGGGTCACGTACAGGATGCGTCCTTAGTAGTCCTTAGGGGTTGCAGCAACATATCTGTAATCAATCTTAGATAGAATACCATTATAATATTCTAAACAATTGCTACCGATGGACATCTGTAATTAACCACAAATAAAGTTAGAACAGATTTCCCTCCTGACTAAAAGTAACTAACTTCTTGCAGCACTTAATACTGTTGTTACTTGGAATACCTATGAATTTGTAGTTGAACACATTTCAAAAATATAGTTACGTTTCTTGCAATTAATTCGGTCACGCGGTGTCCCGTTGTCTAACGAATGTCACTAAGTTAAGCCGATTGACGGGTCACGATTAATATGTCACTTGGAGCACAGATATCTTAATAACAATTAATATTATGAACAATGAGCTGCGTACTGGTCTGAATTAATGCAGTTTAAAATATTGATGTACAAGAATCATGAATCAAGAAGACAATACATAATAAGTTTTTATCGAGGTAATTACTTATCCAATTAAGATAAATATGTTTTTTTTGGTACAAGCAAAATAACGACGATGAACAGTTGGAAACCTACATATGATCCAGTATAGTGAGGTTATCAGTATACTTCCTGTAATATAACGGGAATTCTACCAAACACAACACACAGATTGTTACCTTGTAGACCTTACCTTGCAGATCTTAGGTAGAAATCTCCGATGAAATTTAATCATGACCCCGTACTTCAACGATACAGCAGTGCTTAGCACTGCAGTTATAGGACAGAAACAAGTGTGGCGGTGGTTTTTATGGAATCAAAACATCCAGTTCTAACTCTACCAATATTTTTATATCCGTCCATCAGCGCTTTGAGGTCCACTGCTAAACTGAGGCATCCTAATGGGGGATAGTTAATAGTCATTGCGTCTGGTACGCGTGTTGGTGACAGTGGATGTTGATGTTACACAGGAAGACGTAACTGCCCATTATCCGAATTTTGTTCTTTAGTTGACGTCTACGAAATCCAGAAGAAGATCCATCCAGGATCGATACAAATGCAAGAAAAAGGGTGTTTTTCAAAATTGATACTACTGTGTAGTATCGGATTAATAATATATTTATCATCAATATCTTTATAATCAAAAATAATTGTCACGGAAGTTAACAGACGTGTCATTGTCAAATATACCATTGAAACAATGATGGATTACACAATTAAATTAGACATGAATTCATAGTTACTTTCATTTAGTTATAACCTGAATAACATCCGAATTCATTAACAGTACTCATGACACCTGCCAGATCGTACAAAGAGATAAATTTTAATCACATTAAATATGACTTACAACAGACATAATTGATGCTAATGTTATAAAAATCATTTATTATATTATTATAATTTAATTAGTCGAAATTACCTTGTTGTTGGATTCCTGAGTTGAAATAATTGCTACTAAAATTAACGACTAGATTATATTATGCAGTTAATTGCGAAAAGTTGCTAGTAATTGTGATTATTCATACCTAATATTTTATTCATTTACGCCTTAAAGAGTTTCTTTTGCCTTTAACGTGACAGGTAAAAAACCGCGAAATCTGTCAATTATTGCATAATGTTAAGTGGTTAGTTTTTATGACCTGTGTATCTTATTATTATTTTTATTGTTGTTATTTTTAATATAAAAGCAGCCAATGAAGTTGCAGTTCATATGAAGGTGGTCACTGCCCATGAACTTCTGTCTGAAGGATTTCTGTCTCAAGTTAATCACAAATGCGTTGCAACTCCCGAGCTGCACTTAAAAGTGAGTGGCAACCACAACCTACCACCGAAATGCAAGAATTACTTCACGAAGGAATATTTGTGACCACGGTACCATCTTGTATTATATCATAGTTAAATGCTTATGCATATTTAGCGGTTAATATTAACGCAGCAGTGTTCAGCTCTTATAAAGAAAAAATAAGTATGGCGGGGGTTAGGTTGCAGTTAAACAACAAAGAGTAGGTACTTAGTGACTTCTTTCTTAAAAGTTATGGTAGTTAGAAAGTAAAATTATGCCTCACATTTGAAAAATTACTGCAAAGGAAAATAAACTTAAAATTACTTCAACATAGTTTAAAGTAGAACCGAATTAAGTATGTTTTAATAATAAATAAATTTTAGGTTTATTTTTTAGGTAATAAAATTTTAAAGGTAGGAAATAAAAGACAACAGTAATGACATATTTGTTCGTAAGTGGTATTAATTTACTTAGATAATGGGAATTCATTAACATTATTCCCTTCAGGAGCAATTTTGCCAGATAGTAGAACCAGTAGTTTTAACGGATAGAGAACATTTCCACACTTATTTCTAGGGTGCAGCAGTATGTGCGTTTCGGTGGAATTAATGTGGACGTCGGCTCGCTTATATGTATATTAGGTAGTTAACCCCCTTAGTCCTCGAGAGTAGCAACGCATCAGTGATCAACTTCAGATAAGACCCCTATTTTATATGAACTTGCTTACAGATGTCCATGGGCGGTAGTAAGCACTTACAATCAGGTGTATTGCATGCTCTTTTGCTACTTTATACTTAAAAAAAAACACGCTTTCTACACTCATAGCCCCACAGTAGGATTTTCTCCTGTGTCGTGGGTGCCATGGACACACAAAGACGAATACACATACACCCAGACCCAGAACAGAAACCTAAACTCATCATTCAGATTTCTGTCTGGATTCTGTCTGGCCAGGGATCGAACCCGGGACTCACTGCGTGTCAGGCCGGTAGGGTGACCGCTCCGCCACGCGGGTCGTCAAAAAAAATAACAATTTGAGAACTATGAAAACTACATTCGAAAAGCCGCAAACATCGCGAGTTTTCCACAAGTGGGCGCGAATCCCGACTATTATTTAGTCAAGGGTGAGGTCGGAAGTAATAAATCAGGTGCTGACGGCGCGGCGCCATCACTCATGGACTGACAACGGGGCGTCATGCAACGGTGTTGCGGCAGAGTGACTTACGCATAGAGACTTGGAATAGCAGTTGCTTTACCTAGTTGTAGGTAGCGGTTACAATTAGCAACTATGATATGTAGTTGCCATATAAATATGCTGTAAATTTAGGAAACGAACGTCAAATCTAACATAAAACTCACTAACATATCATATTGTGTACTATATTCTACATACATAATGGCCGGCGTGGCAAATTGGTCACCATACCGGTCTGACACACAGTCTGTCCGAGGGTATCGGGCTCGATACCCGGCCAGATAACACTTTTTTTTCTGTATCGTGAGTTTCATGGAAAAACACAAATAGGAATACAGTAACACCTTAATGATGGATTTAGATTTCATTTCTGTGTAGGTAGATGTTCGTTATTCATATTTGTGTATGTCCGTCACCACAGGAGAAAATCCAAAGACCCCACCCTTGGACAATAAGTGTTGAAAGCGTTATTATTATTTAATTCCGCCAAACTCATCTAAAAACGAAAGTTTGACAGGAGTTTTATATGGCAGCGTTTATAGTTGTTTTCAAGGACGTAGAAAATTGGAATATTGATAGTCTAATTGGCCTCCAGCCATCCATGGACATATTGGACATCTATAAATACAATTTATATGCACCAAATGTCCTTCCTAAAAGCGGTCACAGATACGTTGATATTTCTAGGACTATGTCAAAAAGCCTCAAAATCAATGTGCCTTACAACTTACGTTTATTTGCATGTACTGGCATATAATGGCTTATTAGACATATTAAGCATTACAGTCATAACTTTATTTTAATTCTTGAATAGGCTATTTTGCGAGGGTAAAACGTAACAGACTTTTTATCAATAGAAACCTCTGTAAACAGATTGCTCTGTGCGGCGTGTAATGAGTCATGAGCATAGAAATAAATGGAAGAGCCTTTGATGTGTAAAACAGAATGGAGCAACGCGTTAGGCAACAGCACAAAGGGATGATTAGGCATTTCCAGATTGGGTGGCGTCTAGAACGATTTGGTTATAATTTCAGTTACTGGTTTAAACTACATTATTAACGTGGTATTTGGTTAATCTGTTCTTATATTTAAAATGAGATGGTGTGTGTCTGTTTGTTACTCAATCACGCAAGAATCACTCTAACGATTTACATGAAATTTTGCATGGATGTAGCTTATATACCTGGTAAACTTATAAGCTAATTTTAAATTCGATATTTGCACTATTTAAAGATGGCGAGTATTTTTTATGTCCCATAACGAAGCACGGGTAGGAACTTCAGCTAGTAATGAGTAAAGGTGAAAACAACTTGTGCTTCGTTAAACACCTTATAGAGTGTGGCAAGTGCTGGGAAAGACTCATTTTGATAAAGCTGTTACCTAAGAATAATAAGATAATATATACAATGAAATATGTTGAGTATTTTAAGATCTGTAACGTCCAAAAACAGTTTGGATATAGATACTTCAAAAATGCGTTAATTACTATTTTAGTTTGTAACTCGTTAATTAAAATCATATACAGAGGTACGTTAAGATATTATATAGGTGTTTCAACCCTTTATTTTTTACCATAAATTCTGCTGATATTGAATATTTTTTGAAGAATTCCTGTGCAAATTTGAATTTATGATTGAAGTAGGTGGTAGACCTCTTTGTGGTTCGACTCCGATAGCACCACCGCCACACTATTTCTGCCTCATAACAGCAGTGTTATGCGCTGTTGTGTTCTGGTCTGAAGGACGTGGTAAGGTAGACATACCTAGTCGAGGCATTCCATCTCAGTCCTCAGGGGTAGCAACGCACCTGCGGCTAATCTTAGGTGAGACTTTGATCTTATCTGGGGTTGATTACAGAAACCCATGGGCGGCAGTAGCCACTTACCATCAGGTGGACTGTATGCTCGTTTGCTACTCCCATACTATAAAAAAGTAGCAAACGAGCATGCAGTCGACCTAATGGTAAGTGATCATTACTGCCCATGGATATCTGTAACCAATTATATAAAAAACAAGGCTTTATTCTAAAGTCAACAATTGTGTTCAATATACGAGTAATTAAAATTATTTCATATAAACTAATTTAAATTTCATTGGATTAATCAAAATCACCTGTTAATTACACTATCTTCCATATAACAGTCATTAACTTTTTATCTGACATCTTCTCACGACATAACGACTTACACAAGCCGAAGCAAGAAATACATTCGCCTAATAACGTTGTCAATATTAAACATAATATATAAGTATTCATCATATAAAAGAGTATAATAAATCTTCTGGATACGAGCAATTAATCCCATACTAAAACATGTAACGACTCTGTAATGACGCACTCATCCTGGGCATAACAAGTGATGTGACGGCTGTAATTATAGCTATAAATTCATCTAGATGCTAGATGTTTGCTACTAAGGCTTAGATATCTAGTATTTTATTTATAACTAGCTTTTCCTGCGGCTTCTACCGCTTCGGCAATGTTTACCACTGTTAGGAGTATCCCAGGCGTTAATCCAGGTCATAAATTTATCTATGTGCTAAATTTCGGTAAAATACGACCAGTCGTTTTTGCGTGGTAGAGTAACAAAAAGACATACACCCTCAAAAACTTTCGCGTTTGTAATATTAGTAAGATTTTTACTAGCTATCTGGTTATCTGTGTATGTTACATCAGCATTATCTTATGTCATTTCAGGTATTTTACTAGCTAGCTGAAAATCTGCTTGTTATGTCATCATCATCACTTTTTTTTTATCATTGTAATATGGCTGTAACAAATGAGCCTGACGTCCCCCTAATATTAAACACTAAGTTCTCTAAGGCTCCGCCCCTTTGGTCACGTCTAGCACGATAATGAGTATTCTATGTGTTAATCTAGGTCATAAACTATCTGGCTGCCAGATTTCAGAGAAATTCGAGCAGTAGTTTTTGCGTGAAAAAGCATCAAACCATCATCCTCACAAACTTTCGTAAGATTAACTGCCTCCCACGGACATCAACAATCATCTCTAAATTCATTGGGATCGAAAGCCTGTGGTGTAAATCAGAATTAACCATGAACGATCTTTCCATACTAGAAGTACTGGACATCAGTTTCTCCCAATGTGCTACAATATTGGATCTAATCCAGCAAATTCAACCTGTATCGTTTATCTCTACCAGCTCGAAACCTAATTCGTGGTCAACATTTAGGAACTCGTTCCTCACAACTGACAACAAATTGCCCCTACGATTTTACGACTTAGGAATAAATATGATCAGCCAACCGCAAAATATCACCGGATCTCCACATTCTTGAGTATCAACATATTTTATCTTGCAAACTCCGTAAATGTTAAAGTTCTCCAAGTACCTACTTAGTATTATTTTTCATTTATTTTTCGTAACACGAACTCCATCTAAATTATTTTTTACTTAAAAATGATAAGGTCGGCTGTAGGTATTTTTTGTTTAATTTATATATAAGCTAATTAATTCCACATATACGGATTCACGAATAAACACGATCAAGCAGATTAGAAACATGACATAACTCCATAACCAGAGAATCTATTTAAAATTAATTTATTAATGCTTATTCAGATCTGTGAGAAGTAATTAAGAGTTCCGTGGACCATCCGTCAAAGTCACCGGATGATAAATCTGCTGTCTTCACGAAATTTTAATATTTAATTAATTAACGGAAATAGTCGAAACGAATTTTTATGGGCATATAAAATTGAGTGGTCACTGTCTGTTTATGTAAATTAATATGAAAACTTTGTGTATGGGTTTTGTATTTAAGTAACTTCAAGGTGGTATAACTAGTACGCTTCGTCTGGGGAGATACTAACGGTACGCCTTATTCCATTGTGTAAGATTTGTTAATTACTAAGTTTTACCAGGTGGTAGAACGCGTATGGTTCTAGCGTGAAGCAGTTCTTGCGTTTCGGTAAAAGTGTTCTTGCAGGTTCACTTTCATATGAGGCGACCATCTTAATCCTGTCGAGGAGAAACGCAACTGTTCACATCAGATAGAGCCCCTGTTCTGTATGAAGTGGTCACTGCCACCCTTGAACACATGTAGTGTGTGGCACGGGTGGCAGTGATCACTTACTATCAGGTGGACTGCTTTTTTTTGCTACTTTAATGTATACGAAAATAAAGTTGTTTTTTTTAAGTAGCAATACCAATATGTATAATACGTGCCCACTCTGAATTTTGCCACCCCTGAGAACTATGTTAAATTAAACTGAAGTGGCAATGGACTGGCCACATTGTTCGTAGGACAGATTACCGGTGCGGTAGAAGAGCTCTCGAATGGTAACCACGTCTGGGCAAAAATAGTGTAGGTCGCCCCCCTACCAGGAGGAATGATGACCTGAAGATGAGGGCGGGTAACCGCTGGATTAAGGACCGATTGGAATGGCGCAGTCTCCTAGCGTAGCTTCCTCTATATCCCTATATCCAGCGGTGGACTTTAAAGGGCTGATGGATGAATATAGGGCTATTTTCTAACTCTTAACATACTTATCCCTTCCCAATACACCCCTGTAACTAGATCACAGTAGCTCATAATATTGCTGCTAGTTATAACACTTCGATTCCCGGTCAAAGACACGTTTAGCTCTAGGTTTGAAAGAGTAAAACAAAGACTCCGTAGTCCGTCTGTCCATCTGTCTGCTACCAGGCTGTCTCTCATGAACCGTGATATCTAGACAGTCGATTGTTTTACAGATGATATATTTCTGTTACCGCTATAAGAAAAAATACTAAACACAGAATATAGTAAATATTGAAGGGGGCTCCCATACAACAAACACGATTTCTTTACCGCTTTTTATGGACCATTACGGAACACGTCGCGCGAGTCAGACTCGCACTTGGCCGGTTTTTTGTATCTTATGCAAAACATTATTTATTTATATTTAAATCATTTCATAGCCCTAATTCCTCTACTTTATGAAACTAGCCAGTTGATTAATTTACATAACGACCCTATTTAAATGTGCGCGATATAAACGCTATATTTACATTATAATTATAGCATTATTAATTTATTTTTATGTTTGTATCTTATCTTAATAGCCGCTAGTCTAGACTCGTCTAATATCTAGGCTTATATAATAAAAACATAAATGCAACGATGTCTGTCTGATTGCAAATTTATACTGAAATTAATTATAATTGCTAATGATCTTATAGTATATTTATGTAAATGTTTTTGTAAGTTCTATTTTTGACATATTTAAAATATTGTCTGCAATACAGGAAAAGATACCGTTTAAGAATTAAGTAAACAAGTATGTAGTCCACCAGATAATAAGTGGTCACTGCCGCCCATGGCTATCAGTAACTTCATATAAAACAAGAGTTCTATCTAAAACCAATCACAGTTGCATTTCTTCTTGAAACGAGAAACATTAACTCACTACTTTACCACAAATATTATTATCAAAATAACATTATACAACTAATTAGAAAAAAATCTGCTCCTCATTCTGTACACGAATGGAGATTTGCAATTAAAAATCAATTTCGTGAATAAAATTCAATTCAATAACTACCTCAATCTTTGTATACAGTAAAAATCTATTTTTTTTCATTACTGTACAACGCAACGTTATTTATTTTAATCAATAGAAATTATATTTACTGTCCATGTTATAAGATAACGCTCCCTTTTTAATTTATTATAATCCGTTTACTCTATCCAAAGAATTTCAAGTTACGTTACAATTTTTTAAACAAAGGTGAAACCGCGGAGCAAACCAACAAACTACTAGTTACTAACAAATACGAATATCAACCAACAGATCAGACCACGTGACGCAATCAAACAGCATCATGTTATCCTCCGTAACAGTTCCCAAGCGGATTAAAATACATTATTATGTCCGAACGACCATTAATCACGGCATAGTGAAGGCATTACCATCAAACTTTGTATAACCAAATGACTGAAGCACGATGATTGATTCAGAACTGGACGCGAGACAGACATCATTAATATTGTCTAGGAATGATTGATGGCTGTCGGACAAAGTAAGCGGTGTATCACTCGATAACCGTTGCCGGGTCACGTTCAATGCGGATTACATTTTTTACGATCACAATTGCAGCTTCATCGAGCGGAGATTTAATCTTATTAAAAATCCCTGAGGCCTTGTGATTAATAACCCTGAAATACATTATTTTGGAAAGTCTTCCATTCCGTATATATACCCATAAACATGGGTGATTTTACTAGTATTTAAAAATCATTATAAATCAATTTAATGTTGGTGATAATTGTTACTGGTAACATATGAACAATAGACCTCTTTCCACGATGTTCTTCAGCGTTATAACAAGTGGTTATTAACCGATGGAAAACTTTCAAATCTTAGTCCTCAAGAATGAGCAGCCGAATTGTATATCACTATTTTCCTTTAACTACTACTAAGTAGTTAATTGTAAGTTATCTCATCTACTGCATTTATATCTACAATCCTTAATTTATGTATACAACGTCTTTAAAAATAAATAATAGCAGTGCAAAAACATCATGCATAAGGCAATATCATAGTAAACTAAACTTATATTTCCTATTACAGTTTAACCGAGAACCATATTAACTGAAATATAATATGCGATAATTGCATAGTTAAATAAGTATATTTAATAGTTCAATACCTATCTTATTTTAGTATCAACACGAACTGAACCAACACGATGAAATAAATGCTAGATTATTCCCAGTGTTAAGATGGAATATGACAAATATACTATATGTGACGGAGCCAACTAATATAAACAAATTAGTGATAGACGCTCGGCATTCCAAAGAACATTTCAATCTTAAACCAATGGCCCGTTCTGTTCTCGACAGAACAATAAACAATATGGATATCGATTAAATTAACCACCGACGCGACGGGGGACTTTTTTAACATGATAAATGGCCCCATTAAAATCAAGCGTAGCATAAAGAAAGAAAATTATGATGTCCGTAGACAAGTAATAAAATGGGAATATATTAGCAACCCTACGCGAGGCGGTAATAAACAACTTTTGTGTGGAAGGCAGCTCTCCAGCCGATTCATAAATTTTGTGGCGCGCCGTTTAGTTTTATATACGATATTATCTATTCGCACGCACACTGCCTCAGACACGAGAATACAGCCGACACATGTTTCCCAAGCGTCACTGGGTGTCAAGTGATACCATAAAATTCACAATATTTTACGACGACTCGAATAAATAAACAATACCCGCTTATTATGCCGTCATTACTCTGCGCATATACATGACTGATTAACGCGAAATGAAAGCTGGAAAGATTATAGCTCCAAGTACGTCAGTAAACAATCCATTAACGGTCGTAGAAGAAGAGGGTATGGCGAACGAGCACCTTGTATGGCACATATTAACATAATCAGACACATTCACCGAAGTAATGTATGTAAAGAAGTTTAATGAAACGTCCCCGATAGCAAGCTCGGCGAGTCATGAAATAACTATCATTAAACCCGACACGATACGGACGATAATCATCGGCTACGAGCAAAAAGCTATAGCGTCGGTTGTGATGCAAATTGCACATGCCATAAATCAAGTACTTAATCACCGTGCCACAACTCAGAACGTAATAATGAGATTACTTGAAAAAATTACACACAACGACGTTCGCAAAGCGATGGCAGACGATGGGAAAACTGACGGCGAACATTGTTGTCTACAAAGTAGGCATATGTCAATTGTCTTAACGTTCGTAAATATATCGAGATGCGTAGAAACAAAAAGTATCGAATGTTATCATACATACTTGTTGACGAATACCATTACAAGGAGTCTGAATACCAGAAATATAAAAGTTGATGTAAAAACCGATAATAAGAAATGGAGCCGAGTAGAAACTGAATTTATAGTCGAGACTGAAAGTACAAACGGTGACGATAACTCACCATACACAATAAAGAGCGCTATTGATCTTGCAGAAAGCGAATCGGCTCGTAACAGAGAACAAAACACGCTACCGCCGAATGTCGCATAAATCTTTATTATTGCAGCAACAAGCTTATACCGAGTCGTTTCAGGTACTCAAACCGGATCTCGCTCGGTATAAACTCACGACTTCGAAGCATTTTTTCGCTCAATGAAATATGCTACATCGCCCCCGGCCCGAAGGAAGGAAATCCATAAATAAATAATAATACAACCATTTATATTACCAAAGGGTTTCGCCCGACGTGTCTATTATCATCCGAATTGTTTAAATATGATAATGTATCAAAATAACAGGCAGTTCGTTCGCGACCGCGACTTCTGTTCGGCTATTATCATAAAGATTCACTTAATAGACTGTTTCAAAATTATTATAGTAGTCTGACACTGTTTTATGGCCGATGGAGATTATGGCGCTCACTTTTTGTTCTCATACTTAATTTAAGCTTGGAGAGGAAATACCGCGACACAAATTACGGAAAAAAGGAAGACGGCTCGGTTATTTTTGACGACTGCTACATTAACACCTTTAGGTAAACTCGTTTCATAAAACCAAGCCTTATCCATACCGCCGAGGAAATAATTAAAGATCAACTCATGAGATTTCTTTAATTTTACCGAATCAAAAAGAATATCTTTCAAGATTGCAACGTAATAACGGAACTGGTAATCATATTCGCAGATTAAAATCAAATTTAATTATCACTATCCGGCCGCTCAGTCGAGTTAAGCTCAGTCAAAGTCGCTATATTAAACACGGCAAATAAAGGGCAATAAAGTACCCCTAATAAACCCCGAAACGCACCGACTCGACTCGCAATAACCGTACGTAGACTAAACAAATGATTTTCTTGATAATAAAAACTTCACAATAAAAGCGTTCACGAAATGTCGGTCATTAAGTGTATTTACGCAGCGAAACGGATATAGGGGCCGTAAAAATGTGGAGCGGCTTATTGAGATGTTGGCAACCGTCGCCGGCGCGAAGCGACTTAATCTATGGCCTATACGCCTCGCCGAACTAATTCGAGAACCCAACGCGACGTAAGGAGATTAAAGTTTACTCAAATTTTCTGACAAATTAAAATTTCAACAAATGAAACACAATACCCGCCGGTGGTTTTATCAAGATCGCATAAAAAACTACGTCCTTTGTATTCCAAGTTTTACGAGCATTGTTGAGGAAAAACGTTTAGGTAAACAGGGTCGCAATAAAAACAGGTGCGCGTGCAATTCTCGACGGTGTGCAACTAGCGTGAAGTTTATTTAAAACCTAAATATATTCAGTTGCTTTATCGCTAACATTCGAGTTTACACTAGCCGGTAGCGGCCAATTAAGCTAGTTGAAAGGCGAGGTAATAACTTTATATGGATTAACTGTGTCAGATGCATTTAGAGATATGGACACGGACTAGACGTATCGCGACGCGCCGGGCACGATACGAACGTATAAATTATGACAGTGAAATTTCACTGGCACATCGAATAGGCTGAGCAATTAATGTATTTCTCGATAACAATGAAGATAAAAATGAAGCAGCCGTCGAAACGAATGAAGCAGAAAGAACAGACTGAAGCACAATAGGAACAAAAAGAGTAATAGAGACCCATATTTATTAGTCCATTGTTAGACAACCGCTTTTTGTTGTAACACGATTCGGTGCCATTGAATCGGGAACTGTTATTTCATTCATAATTTATCAATATAGAGCTTTGTATTTAAATGTCCGAAAATGGATTTGTGGACGACGCTAGATTAATGTGGTCTACGAATTCATATTTTTCATTATGCGATGATTTGACACAAAACGCGCTCGTCATGGCACTGTTTTCTATTAAGGGATCGGTCGTAGAACTTGAAAGCATGAGAGCTTCCACTCCTAATAAATCATTTTATAGCTCAATTTTATGTAATGGATTATTAATTAATAAATCTGTCTCTTTTACTGCTTTTTTAAATAGATCAAAGGCGTTTTCATCGTTTGAATTATGGTTATCATCGTCATCTGTGCTCATGTTTAGTGCTCGTCTCGGTAATAAATTAAAGCACTGCTCTTATGATTTCTTCGGGGCAACAATGCGATAGTTTGTCAATTCTAGGCGATTGTTAGTACGTGTGGGCGGCAAACGGCCCTCATCAATCACTCGGCGTGACTCTTTCAACCTGCCGCCGACGTAGGGTTGCAACAAGACGTTTATACACATAAATTATGTCAGTTTTTGTGTGTCTGTCGACTGGAGACAAAATTTGTTAGCAACATTGTTAATTAATTATACGTTTACACTGTTTATCGTTCGACAACGCTTACGAATGTTTTTTTTCGTATATTTATCACTTTCGAGCGTTAATTTGAAGGTCGGTAATAAAGAGATGGTGGTGATAATAAATATTGATTTATTTTTTATTGAGTCGGTCGTTTCATGGGTGTAGAATACGAAATTAATTAACAGTATAATGTTGTCGTTATTGTGTGTATTTATAGCATCATTACTAGTCTTATATCACGTTATGTATGCATAAAATACGTTATACTATAAATAAACTGTTGGTTACATTTTAAATTAAATTATAATAGGAAATAATTATGTAGTGTAGCTATGTCCTTAATCTGAGTAAGGTATGCAAAAGCACATATAAAAAATGATTGTAATTTGGAGTAGGTATGTATTTTTTTAATTCAGTTAAGCACAAAGTGCATTTTAATTATTTTGGCGGAAACAATTTTAAAATAAATTTTCCGTTATTAAAACTCAAGTACTGATAAAATAATTTAAGAATATTAATCATTATTGGCATAAGTATTTCCGTCATACGTTTCTTAAAGACTGTGTTCACCTTAAATGGTATTCTTTATGGCCATTTTATTTTCCATTTATGCACTTTACTATTTATTACTCTATAATTTATAGCAACTGCTAATAAGAAGGTATTAAAATAAGGTATAAACTTTACGACACTAATTACAAAATAATTAATGGAAGAATAATTCTGTTCAAAAACAAGGCTCATTTTAATAGCCATCAAGGCCAATATCAATGGCAGTCTCGATTAATTTGACATTTGTGATCCAATACACTAAATTTCAGATATGAATAAATAAAAATGTGTATGTTTGTCAGTAATTTAGATGGTTAAACTAAGCTCATATTCGTATTGAATATTGGTTAATGTATGAAAATGTTTTAAAAATACTACTAATAAACTGATTTTAACGCAGTTTTACATTAAAGTTATGCCTTAAGGAATAGTTGGTTGGCCTACATTAAACAGAATGAGTATTAAACAGGCACCAAATATTAATGGTATAAATCAATGCTTAGTTAATTGTCATTTCCGTATTCTTTTTTTCCGCTTTACCGTTTTACTCGCTTAGTCCATAAGCTAGTAAAACGCTAATGTGAAGAGACTCCTATGAGAGACTGTGAGAGATCCTTAACCTTAATATCTTCAGTTACTGCCAATCATTACTTGCACTATATTATACCACTTTTCTCGTCTCACTTGGTAAGTATATTTTCTTGATTAACGTTCATGGTATTACCAGTCTGTGATAGTTATGTTATTTTCAAAGTTTTGCTAACCCTACTTCGTTGTGTAAGGGGCTCACTTGATCATAGTCATCGTCGGCGTCGGCTGACGTTTTTATACCGACGCGATGGATGGCGTTAGAGCCGCGAAAAATTGCCGCGCTGTTTGCTTAGAGTCGATTGATTCGACTTGATTAACGTGGCTTATTCGTTATCTGACCTTTTTGTATTGGTTAATTCGTTATGGTCTTCAATGGAGCTTGAAAGGTTTGCAAGATAAATGATCGAAATTATATAACTTTGCGTCTTTATCTTTTATAAGGAACTAAGTTGACAGCTCGTGTATTGCGGTGATCACTAATGGGTGGCCACGCAAAAAGTTCGGACTATATGTTGAATCATGAAATCTAACCCATTATCTATAAGATATTGAAATAAATACCAGGAGAATAACACATCTATTTTTATATATAAACACATCATAGATTCTTCGTGTTCCTTAACCACTTCATGTTATTGAAAGACGTTGGAACCACACTATTAGTGGTAAAAAATATATTTAACATAATGATATGCACTTTACTTTGGCTCCTCTCGGTAGCAATTACGAGCATTATCAAAGATTCAATCTCCAGATAACGATTATTGGTTTGATGCTCTTGAGAGAACACGGTAATATAAAAAGAACAAATGATTTGTAAATTAAGATGCGGAGTTTGAACATTTTTTGTAACATGTAATTATTATTCGACTATTTTATTATTGTGTTTACTTACATAAGTATCTTTGATCTTTATCCAACAACTATTGACGTAGAAAAAATAAGTACCTACGCGATTACTAGCTAAAGGTGACCGTATATTTTGTTTTAAGTATTTTTTGATCAGTATAAATAAAACCTTAATTAAATTAAAGTTTTAAGCAACCATATTTGTGTTATAAACAAACACAAAAGTAGCTGAAAAAAATAGAAATACGTATCACAAACATCACAACAGCCTTTGAATGGTACAAAGTAAAATACACATATTATTACATAATCATGACACACAACTCACAATATTAATCTCTTCCAAGAAAGATTCTAAGGCAATTTAAGTTCCAAAAAGTCTATTCAGGACGCTTTATTCAGAGCACAATGAAAGATTAACCGGGGTGTCGGCGAGAGTAATGAACCAAAGAATGCGTTTGACAGAGGAGCAGCTATTGAATATTTTAAAGGGATGGAATTGAAATATAGGACGACTTGAAAAATTAAACAGACAGATAGAAAGAAAACTTGAGAAAATTTGGTTACTCAAGTCAAGATTATGGAATCTAATTCATCTATTGATCATTGTTCATCATTTTGGCTTATTTCAACGATTTGCTGATTTTTGCTTAGTTATTTGTACAGTGAGATAGCAATTAACTTTATCATATTTTATTCAAGATAATAATTTATGTTCATACGAATCATTTCCATCGACATTAGCTCGTTACTGATTCTTTACTGGGCCTGGGTCATTCCGTAAATGTGAGGGCCTAGGGCTGTAAGCCAAAACGCTAATTGATACTTGAACCTATGAAAGAAACTACACTCTATTAAGATTCACACACCAATATAATATAACTGATAATAATTATTATGCTTATTCAACTTAACGTTTTTATAAATTACGATCATAAAAATAACTATAAAGAGCCTCATATTGGATATGATAATTAACAGAAAACAGATTTAGAAACAGATTTATTCAATACAAGCTGCCCCACGGATATACCCGTATGAAAATGTAACTTGGCTAGATACATATATGTACGTGCGCGTAGAGCGCGCGCGGTTTCTTAGGTTTTACTTTTTGTGCGGAACCCTAATTACATTTTCTAAAATAATAGTAGTTACGACTTATGACATCAGCTATCCAACATAGAAAGTCGCTTCAAAATCGGTCTAGTGGTTTCAGAGATTACCCAGAACAAACAGACAGACAGACAAAAATTTTATTAACTGATATTTTATCATCAGTATCGTATATACCTACTTCCATATGCATTTGGTAAAAAGCTGTTATTTTGATATTACAAACAGACACTTCAATTTTATGTATAGATTAATAACACATTAACAAAAAATTGAATGTACGTAAAAAAACAACATGTAATTCAGCATCCAATGAAAGATTTAGCGGAGTGTCAATGTGAGTGATAGCCTAAAGAATGCGTTTGACAGAGGAGCAGCCATTGAATATTTTAAAGATGCGGCAACAAGGGATAAAATTGAAATAGGATTGGGAATGTAGAAGGAAAAGTAAGCTTAAATAAACACGCTATTCAGAAAACATTATCCTGCATATACTAAGGAAATAATAATGTTACCTCAGACTAAAAAATAGTTCTTATAATAATAATAGCTGACTGAGTAACATATAGCTTAGGGTTAACTTATACTGAAGGCTTTCCCCAAACATCATTCCACAACAAAGTGATTACTGAGAAATCATTGGCCCCGGTAGTTTAAAGCTGTGTTCGGATAACACAGCTTTAAACTACCGGGGCGGTCCTGTAAATATCTTCCGACTCCATCATCAGAGTACATGGTAGTACTAGATTGTTACATTACATCTATATCAGTTTACGTGGGAATTTCTGATTTATTATCTGAACTGCAAATACAATGCAAAGAGAATTGTTGTTGAAAAATTAAACATTTGGTTTAGTAACATCCGCACCTTCTCCCGTGGAAGTTCAAAAACCCAACGCATACATTTAAAGTTACCACGCGTTTTGCATTAAACGTCAAATGACTAATTCAAAGTCAGAATCATACCGCATGTTAAACCTTAACGTCGCTGTTAATTGTTCCGTTAAGAATAAAACAAAGAAGTAGAAACAATATTTAATAAATTCATATTTCGTGTTCTTTCTGAAATGGAAAGATAAGTTTATAAATACAGTAACTTATTAAGAATTTTAATTAGTAATTAGAAAGAAGAATGTCTTGGTCTGATTATTGTAATCAGTCAGAGTTAAGACTTTCTATCTTACTTTGTAATAACTTAACATATTCGCATGGAATACATTTAACTTCAGGTATAGTTATTTTTGTTTATTTAAATGTCATTCGTTTTATGTTCAGAAATTATAAGATAACGAAATCGGCATTTCATTTTAAGTATCTGACCTTTTCTGATACTTGCATCAAAATTTTTACGACCATTTAATTGGCGGAACCCACGTTTTCGGCACGATATATTTTATTGTTTTTTTATATATTTTTTACTACGTATGATAAGTTTCAACACGATTAAGGGATATTAATGTATGGCTGTCTTAAAAACAAATTGCAAAACAAGAATGACTCAGTTAATGATCAAGCCGAAATCCCAAATATGTCTACCGGGGACGAAAAAACTTAAAGCGATTCAATCTCAACCGTTGATATGCCGTAAAGTATTTTTATTTATTTCAATGGCGCTTTGTAAAATGTCGGATATAATGAATATATTACCAGTAGCAGCAATATACTTTTGAAAAGGTAATTATTTAAAGGAGCGATCGGTCGGTATTCTGATAAACAGCGCGATAACAATACATCTCCGACATCGTTCACGCATTCCCTATCCCCATCCATTACTGTTTCATCTTCAATAACAAGTTTCGCTTTACCAGCCTGTACGACGACGCTTATTTCGCCAAATAGAACTCTAGCGTCATCAACTTTGAGTTTATTATCCTTTGTGTTATCGCCCTCTCTGCGGGAGCGCTAACTCTTTCATCTATCATAATCGTTCATGCTGAAAACAATCAAGATTGATTTTTCGTTTACGCAAAATTGAGCCGTAGCGCCAACGGTTTTGGGGTCGAATTCAATTGTGATGTATAAGCTTTGTCGGTTGATAGCTAACCACCGTCGGAGGCGAATGTAGGCGGCGGCGTAACGAAGGGACCCACGGAAAATGACAAATGACATCTGCCTACCGCCTGTCAAATAACGGACAGATAATAAATGACCCCGATTGTTTATCATCAAATATCTCATATATCATTATCGTGTACTCAGCGCTATGGGCGGAGGGCGCTTTGACTTTGTATGATTAATATTGTTTGGTTAATTTCGAGTCTGTAATGTAAATACTTGGGGAAATTCTGGTGGCGTCATCGTGGGTTGATTACACTGATGGTGCGGGCTAAGTGCTAGATAGCTCAGCGTTTGTGGGGAACAATCTTTTGTTGTACTAATAGGTAAATGATTAATGACATTTATCAGTAAATTATGTAACCTACCTTTAATAAAAAATAGAAGTAAATGTATGTAGCAAAAATATTGTGGTAAATTTACATGCTAAAATTGTTATCTTTAAAGACTATTCAGATTTGCAGATCAGTTCCAGATTTACATAAATGAGAGCTACCTTAAAAAGTACTGTTGTACTATTTGTACCGTAAAGAATATTTTATTCAGCGGCTTCTTTAATCAACACTACAAAGCTGGACAAAGGAAATTTAATTCGAGTGAGCCATTCTCATTCATATTAATATCTCAAATCTGTAGCATCGATGTGTAAAGCATCCAAATAAGTTCAATTAATTCATTCACGGACCAATGACTCGTGACAGCCAATCAGTTAATGGTAATTATTATCGAGAGAAGGATCATAATACGTTTATAGTATTATGTAAGTATATTAAAAAAGCTTCCCTTAATAGAATATTGATAATAGTTTATATGAGTACGTTAATTTATTTTTAATTTATATTACTATTTAGATATCACTTCAATATATACATTTAAAATATTTACAAAAATATTAGAAATAAAACTTCGAAATTGCTTTCACATTCTACATGTAATCTACATAATAATTTATTTAAGACCAAAGAATGAGAATACATTTTTTCGACAAAATAAGAAATATCGCAGTATTTGAGTGAGCTCTCTTGACAGTGACGCAAATTACACAATGACAAATAACCAAAAACTTCAAGTCATATCTCACGCTTCAGTACAAAGCTTTGAAAATAAATCCTCTCCCTTCGCATAAGTCACAGCCGTCACATACTGTTTACTAACTTGCTTTCCGACATGACAACACAAGTAAACCTACGCCACACCTATTTTACACAAATCTAACCAAAAACCAACCTTATGTATTTGTGACGAATAGTCATATGAGCGGCAGTGACAATTTTGCAGCTCTTGACTTGTACCACGAAGCATTTAGAGCGGACACAAAAGAAACTGAATCATAAGACGTTGAAGATAAGGACCGTACCGCTCGCAAAGTTATTTTGGCAATTATAAATGACAATCTGGCTCGTGCGTTAGCTGTCACTCCTATAGCCACCGAGCGTGAGGTGACTAATTCAGGAACTGACCTGCCTTCAATGTTTCCCACGTCTTGGGAACCTAATGGACTTGAAGCGTTCCGTTTCCTACTAAATCATAAATGTTGCGGGGAATTGGGAGCTGTTTGTAATGAAAGTTTGCTTTGAATTTGCCACACGATAGTTCTGATGGATGAGATCAAACAGAATGCTACCTACTATATAGTTAACCGCTAATTTAAAGCATTGTTATAATAGTAAACTAATTACATTTCGAATCAGATATTTTTATATTTATCTCACAGAACTATAATGTTTTGCGTTTATGATATATTCCCTTTGTAATAGTTAAAACACCTCTGTATTAAAGCCATTTATTTTGTTTCAACAAAAAATAACTTCAAAAAATTAAGCCTTGGCTTCAGGCGAAAATTTCAAAAGGTTTTCAACATAAACAAATTGTCTGTTCCAGAGCGCAATAAATAAAATTTGTTTGTCTATTTGAGCAATTGTCGGGGCGTCCTGGGGGGCTTTCAAAAATCATGAGCACGCCGCCGTGGGCTCTTTCACCGGTAAACCATTTTTCATCGCCACCCCGAAAGCGATACGTCAAAATCAGTGATCGCGTAAATTTCCCCACCGCTCTGCACTATTTTCGATCCATTCTAATGTTCTGAGGGCAGGCGGATTGTAATTGATGATATAATTTGTGTGATATTTCCAAACTAATCTACACGTGCATTGAAGAAAACAAGTCATATTTTATTCATTTTGTGTTGCGACATTAGTAAGAATACCTACATTGATATGTGTACCTACTATGATATATCTTGAGTATATGGTCTTTCCGGGATTCGATTCACGGCACGTATCTACACGTCTAATTTTTCAGTGACAAGTGAGTATTAACACTTGGCTTAAAATATTGTACAAAAGCATCATGTACTCTCCATACTCTCAACTAATATAACTCAAATAACATAAGTTGAAATGGTGTGTGAAGTTGACCGATCCGCACTTGGTCAGTAGGATGGAATATGGCTTTGGCTCTTCTCACACTAAGAGATGTTCCGTGCTATCTGAATGTATCAGATCAGGTTATGTTCTCAATGTTTCTTGCTTTTGTGCACCTAACTCATAAACTCAATACATACAATCTTAGCTTGCTAATCCTGATTGACCTTATGTCACTCGACCTCTATTCAAGGCTTCCTAAACGTCACAACTGATCCCACCGCCTGTCCCTTGCACCAGCGCGTTAATTTCACAACGGAACAGTAAGCTTGATAAATGAGTGGCGGAATTTCAAAGGGAGCACATAGGAGACCTGACCCACGACAGGTCGTTAATCACGAAACGTCTATGAGTATGACGTCAAGGTGATCGTAGATGAAAGTTGAAGCGTCATGGCAATGGTTTTGTTTATTCGAATACGGGAGCAAGTATTTTTAACTACAAGAAGCAATCGGTTCTGTGTAGGGCTGTTTGTATTTGTTTCATGAAATTGTTTCTTGGAAAGGTCGCTTGGACTCCTCTCGGCATCCTCCAGTCGTCTTCTACCACATTGAAAAGAGAAATAGACATTGTCTTCCATTTATGTTGAATGAATTTACACCACGTCATATACTTAATCGCAAATTCTTTTGAATTGTACGACGACCCGCGAGGCAAAGCGGTCAACATACCGATCTAACGCGCAATGCCTTGCTGGTTCGATTCCTGGCTAGACATGTCTGAATGAAGAATTTATATTTCTATTCTGGTAGAACCAGAACCAGATTTGTTTGTGTATTCATCTATTTGAGTTGCTGTGTGTCCATATCACTCGCATGAAAATCCTTTTTAGAAATTACGAATGCAGAAAGCGTTATTATAGGTAATATTATTAGTGTCTTGACATTCTTCACCACTATATAAAATCCATTAAATCTTTTCTACTTATGACATTAAGAATGTCTCCCAAAGCTTCGAAAACTGTTTCTATTTGATAAATGGGTAGCCGAAGTCAGGGAGTAATAGGATTAACCGACCCCATTGTTACATCTGACTTGTTCCGTGACAATGACGGCAGATGGATTCTTACAATGATCGAGTACTTGTTTGATAGTATGGGTGGTAATGATAAATGATATTATGACGCTTTAAGTTTAAGACTGACAGTATTAGAAATATATTCCAAGTGACAATGTCACGTTTTGTTCGATTAAAAATATGACAAATACTCTTTCCAGTTGGCGATTAAATTTTTGGCTTTTTATTTAAACTCGACTTTTGTGGTTCGACTCTGGAGACACCACCGATAGGCCTATTGCCATCTAATAGCAGCAGGGTGAGATATGGTACAAGGACATATTAATACTTTCGAACTTAATCTTCAGGTGTAACACCGTGTCTGAGGCCTAACCTAACCTAACCTTATAAAAGTTGTTTAGTGCAGGCATCTTTTTTTTTTTGTATCGAGGGGGAAACCTTCAAAAGGTACCCAACGCCGTGGGAGCGACGCCGGGTTATGTGGGATTTTTACCGCACTAAAACCCCCCCAGTGGCCGTCCTCGGCGCTGCAAAGAGGACTCCGGGATCTCCAAAGGAACGCATTGTCATATAAGTATAAGTAATTTACCAGATGAAAAGAGCATTGTAGTTTGACCGGGGACGTACCACCGCCACATCTATTTTTTGCGTGAAGTAATTCGTGCGTTTAGATGGTAGGGTGTGGTGGCAGGCTCACTGTCAAATGACTGTTCATATTAGTCCTTGGAAGTAGCAACGCATCCGTGATCAACTTCATGTAGAACCCCTGTTCTAAATGAAATTGCCTACAGATGTTCATGAGCGGTAGTCACCACCTACAATCAGGTGGCCTGCATGCTCGTTTGCTACTTCTATCTTATAAAAAAGTGTATCAATCAATGCAAATTATCTGATTCGTTAACTTAATACCCACCAATAACATAAAACTATCAACGTCCATCATTACCATAGTAAATATATTAATAACAGGAATTTTAAAATTTAAAGTCGCATATATTCCTAGCGTTCCATAAGGGTGATCTTATTTATCGTAATGGAGTTTCCTAGAAGAGTCCAAAGCAAACAGGATGCCGGCACAAGGCGGACCGGATACGAAAATCGCGCCATCGACAAATTTACGCAGTTGTAAAGGCAGATTTATTTGTGAGGAGGAAATATGTGTAACACGGTTTTAAAGAGTAGAAAACATATTGTAGAGATTGAATATAATTGATATTAAGATCCTGTACTTATTTTTAACACTAATATACCTTAAAACGTATTTGAAAGGCAAGGTAAGTAAAGCGAATATGATTCCATCGGAGAGGTATTCGTCCTATTTCTAGCCTCAAAGTAGTTGGGAATGTGTTTGCGAACTTTTTTATCTAGACTTCTTGATCCTCGGTAGTGGCAACGTATCTCTGATTAAATTCAGATAGTGCTCCTGTTCTTTGAGAAGTTGCTTACAGGTGACCAGTGGCAGCGATGATATCTTTCCATCAGATAAATTTGAGGTAACGTTCAGCATTGTCGATAGCTACTTCAGATAAAAAAACAAACCTATCATATAATTTACAATTTATTTAATCACGAATGAATTATACTCTATTACTTAGAATTACCTTATTATTGTAAATAACTATATTATATTTATAACTATAACTTTATTTAATTTATTTTATCGTTAAGACTTATGTTGTGTTTAACTTTTTATTCAAGACTTATTTAAATAAGAATTAAGTTTTAGAAGATAATACAATTCAGTCATTTAAATTCAGGAAACATTAATTTTGATATCATAAACAGACACTTTATTTTAATGTAATAGATACAGTAAATAATGTTTATTATGTAGTTCTAATAAATATAATGTTTAATGGTATATTGATAGAACATAAACAATGGAAGATAATGTAACAGTTGTTCATTTTATGTCTGTATTTATTTTATTCATTTATTTTATTTTACAAAATCCACAGAAATTTTTATAACTTAAGAGATAATTTTTATAACATGTTGTCAGTGCCAATTATGGATTTACATTTTATAGGTAGTACAAATAAAAAATAAAAACGGAATCAAACCCGAAAATATGTAACTTTTTAATAGTTAACTAGTTAATTGTCTGTACCCGGATATACGTGCGTAAAAATGAAATAAAATCTATAAGAAAAACTAATAAAACATCTTTTATTTTATTAATATCAAGTTTAATGAAATTCATATACATGATACAATATTCATTTATATATTTTTTTGGGCGAGGAACTCTCGCATTCCTCGCCCAAAAATATATATAAATCGGCTTCCTCGGCTTCCTCATAAAACCTTAAGTTTTGTGATGAAACTATCGTTAAATCAATGGTTTTAAAATGCGTTTGAGGAGAAACAAACATTTATTTTGGTTAAATACTAGCTTATTCCCGCAAGTCCACCCGCTTCGGTCACTATTATCACGGTAACAAGTATTCTGTATGTTAATCCAGGTCATAAAGTAAGTGTGTGCCAAATTTTTACGAAATGACTAATACTTTTAGCTTGAAGGAGTAACAAACATTTTCCTTAATAATATTAGATATACTCAAATAAAAGCTAGTCATCCAGTACGTCCGTATGTCACTAAACGATTGCCATGTCTAATAACGCGTGGCGCTCTTTATGTTGCCCTGAAAAATTTATGCTCATGAAAAATGACATCAAAGAAACGGTAATGTATGTAAAATGGTCGTAAATCCCAAAAGTAATTCACATTCTATTTGAACGATCATCAAAGGTATTTTTATTAAGATATGGAGTTATTGAAACACATCGAAGTAAGTCAGCGTATCATTTCCTTTTTATTTTTATGAAATTGTAGTATAACTCAAGCATGAAAGCGTGAAAGAAATGGTTATTTTGTAAGTGGTTGAACCCTTTGTGGTTTAAATCCCGAGGTTGGTTTAAATTGGTCTTAAAAGGCTCCTGAAAATGTGTGAGGATTACGCGGAGGAAAATGGACTCAGGTACAATGCAAAAAAGAGTATGTTCCTTGTTTTCAGGGGAATCATTTACATTATGCGGGTCTGAAGCAAGTATCTGAGTTCAGATACCTCCTGTTGTGACTGAGCGCCTCGACGACAACGGCGACATCGAAAGAGAACGGCGAGCGCTGTCGGTCCGAGGCAATATGCTGGCTCGCAGATTTGCACGCTGTACAAAGCAGGTCAAATTAACACTATTTAGAGCTTACTGTCAAACCATTTACACGTGCAGTCTGTGGACTGACTTTACGCAGCGGACCTACGGCGCTTTCCGTGTCCAGTATAATAATGTGCTGAGGGCGGTATTGGGGATGCCACGACACTGTAGTGCGTCGGCAA
>MOOZ01000845.1:271134-284369 GCA_002930495.1 Cecropterus lyciades
CCTGCGTCGTGGGTGCCATGGACAGACAAAGACGAATACACAAACACCCAGATCCAGAACAGAAATCTAAACTTATCATTCAGATGTCTGTCCGGCAGGGATCGAACCCGGGACCCACTGCGTGTCAGACCGGTATGGTGACCGCTCAGCCACGCGGGTCGTCAAAATTTATATACATATAAAGCAAACACTGTTATTATAAAGCAGAAATAGATATGACCGTGGTGCCTCCGGAGTCGAATAAAGAAAGAAGAAAGAAGGGCATTACCACCACCAAAGATAATTATGATGCCCTACGAACAAAAGTCCCTTTAAAAAGTTCAAGAAAAAACAGTTTCACAAATTAATTCCTTCGTTATTATAATTATTCTCCTGGCCGTACTAATGCGTTGCACATGTCACTTTAATGTATCATCACCTTTATAATGGGATAATTTACATTTATTTTCTACTAATTATAATTGTTTGTCTAATTATATGAATTCAGTGGCGACTAGAGATAATGACGCCACCTTTTATTGTATAAATTAAGTAGGGGTTTCTGTAGGCCTATTACGGATTCCTTAGTTTCGTCCGAAGTTTCGAATATTTATTGAAGTTTCTTTCAGACAAATCTCACAAAACTGAAGAGTATTAGTCATTGGAAAACTAGGATATTAAACAAATGTCTTTACATAAAGTCAGTTATAAATAACAATCTGTTAAAATTGGGTTTTTACATATTACACGTGTGTACGAGGAATATGTGTTGTGTGTGGCTAACCTTAGGTGAGACTTTGATCTTACCTAGTGTTGATTAGGGCTGTAAAGGAAATTTAGTTAAGGGCGTAAATAAAACGTCTTTTTATAGTTTAAATAACCACAGTTAAATTATATTCAAACTATAACTTTGAATACGTCCGTTTCCTAGCAGATCGATTAGCGAAGAAGAGAAATAAAAATGAGACGAGTGGTTTTATAAACTCCATTTGCAGGTGGGGTGTAAAAATTTAAAACACATAGGTGGCGCTTATGTTGAAATTAATTCAGTCAACTAAGTTACTTATTTTGGTTACTAGATTAAATTAATTTTTGCAAACCAAATTGAAATAAACCAACAGGCTGCATGCTCGTTTTCTACTTCCATAACAATACTTTCATATAAAATAAATTCAGTATTAAGAACATCCCTTGTGCAGTATTTTTTTCGTTAACTATACAGCGTGTCCTATTTACCATAAACGACAGCTTGATTAATTATATTTAGGGTGATGTTTTATCGTCGTATCGTTATTTATTACGATGTGGCAAAACTTAATTTAAATATTATTAGAGGAGTTGCTTATAATGTTAACGTTAGTGTACAATTAATTATATTTATGGCCTACTTAAATTATTATGTACTTTAATATTTATTGGACATAATTACTGACTGTTTGTTAGTTTTTTGTTTCTATAAAATTGAAGTAGCGAGTAACGGATACGATATACGGATCTTTCACTTGCCTCGGATTTCCGCGATTACGGACATGAATATCCGGCACATCACTAGTAGTAAGAAAGAAATGTCTACTTATCCGAGGCGTTCGAATTTAGACCTTCGAGATAATAACGCATCTCTGATCAACTTCGACTAAGATTCAAATCTTATGTGGGGTTGATTACAGATGTCCATGAGCAACATGACTACTTACCATCAGGTAAACTGCATGTTCATTATGGTAAGTAGACACTGTCGCTCATGTAAGCCTGTAAACGTGTTAATATAGAACTGGAATTTTGTCTGAAGATAACCACAGATGTGTTGCATCTTTCGAAGCCTAAGATAGTCACCCTACATGAAAGTAAACCAAACAGGCACTATAACCGATACGTAAGGACTGCTTCACGCTATATTTGTAGCGTTACATCTATTTAGTATGTAGTTATAATGGTAGGAATGTGAAGCAGAGTTAAACTCTACAAAGGAGGAGAGTCTAGGAGAGTACAAATACATACTTTTTTGTATGTTTAGATTTTGACTGTCTGTTTGTCTGTGTTTTAAATTACAACAAATCAAACCTACTGAATTCCAGTTCATCCATCGTGAAATATTATTTACATTTCACAGTTACTTAAAATTTTAATCATACTTTTAACCCCGAGGCACAAGAACACACACAAACGCACACACGCATACATACACACACAAAACTTTATAATGTAATAAAGCCTGCATGTATAACTCTTAAAGCAAACGGCTAAACATTTAATTACGTTTCGTATTTAAAACTAAACCGACACAGTAGTGAGGTATAACATTTCCAGAAACACATAAAGCCGAGTAATTGCCTAATATAAGCAGCACATAATTACCGGTAATAAAAATGATAAAATGCACAACCGATAATTAAGCCGTAAATTGTTTTATACCGTAATTACCTCTGTTTGACTGACGTTAAGCAATGGTTGTGATGATTCATGGTTAGTTAATTTTACAGTTAAGTTACGTTACTTATACAGTAATTGGTTTTTCATGCAGCTTCGCTTGCTTGGGTCACGTTTGACGTAAAATATTGTATGTATTAATCTAGGTTATAACCTTTTTTTATAGTATGGAAGTAGCATACGAGCATGCAGCCCACCTGATGGTAAGTGACAACTGCCGCCCATGGACACCCGTAATCAACCCTAGGTAAGATCAAAGTCTCACCTGAGGTTAGCCACAGATGCGTTGCTACCCCTGAGGACTAAGATGGAATGCCTTTGAAAAGTATGTCTCCCTTACCACACCCTTCAGACCAGAACACAACAGTGCATAACACTGCTGTTATCAGGCAGAAATAAAAAACTATCTATGTGTCAAATTTGAGCCAAATCCGATCAGTAGATATTGCATGAAGGAGTTCTATCCACCTTATCTTATAAATTTTCAGCCTTATAATTAAGGAAGTCGTTTAAAGCATTTAGAATTGTTCGTTGGATAGCATTTTTAATTATAGGTAGTTTGATTTAGTTGTGTTTAGTGTAGTATTACTACCGCCACATATATTTTTAATTCATATAAGATATTTTTTTCATTTTAAAGATTATACGTTCTGTTCTACAAAATATGATAAAACAGTGCCTTATTCGAGGTCTTCCAGAGTGCTCAGGATAGTAAAGTATGTAGGATCAAACTCTGGTAATATTCTTCACCTAATTTGTCTCAATATATGAGTAGTACGAAAATTACAAAATTTACTGTCGTGTTATCCTTGTTCAAGCTTTATATAAGATTATTTAAAGATATAAATGGGTCATCCATTTAATACTAGGACATGTGCAAACATGTCATGGTATTAAATGGGTCTTTATTACTGTAAAAAAATTACAGCTAATCTTATGCAACTAAGTGAATCACTACAATTAAATGCCACGCCATTATAGTCTCTATTGCAACGTCAAAAGTAATGTATGCGTTAAACCACTGGATGGCGTTATGCGTCAAGTCGTCAGTCGCAAAAACCAGACGGGAGCCTCAACGCGCGGTTGCGTCGCGGTGACGTCGGCGTTGTTCCGTGTTCCTTTGATCTTTGGAGGCGGTATTTTTTATAGAGCACTGAGTTTTCGACTCAGATAAAAAGGTTGTACTCCTAATGGCTAACACATGAAAGTGAGCCGACAACCACACCTTTCTACCGTACGTAAGATCTACTACACGTTGGACATAGGAGTAGTACCTCCCTGGTCGTACTCGTTCTATCTAAGCTTTATGGGCGCTTAGAAAACCAATCCACTGTTAAACTGTATGCGTACGTGGATTCCAAATGATAACTCTCTAACCCTCCTCAGTGGTAGCATAGATCAACCCTCACCAGCAGACACAGTGCACAAAAACTAGACAGGTTACAGAATCACTTTCATACGAGGCGACCATCTTAATCCTCGGGAATAGCAACGCATCTGTGATTGACTTTAGATATAAACCATATTCTATGTAAAGTTGCACAGTTCCATAGATGGCAATGACTACTTACTCTCAGATGGCCTGCATGCTTATTAGCTACTTTAATCTTATAAAAAAATGTAAAACTCAATCTTCTATATTGTATACAAGCCGCCGAATATGGTCCAGCCCCCTACATTTGTAGCATAGATCTACATCCGACAATAGAACATAAAAATCCTATATTTGATAACAACTGCATACAGACAACACGATGCAACAAAACAGGCATACTTGAATTTGATAAAACACTGATTACATCAACCACTATTTATTATGCCGTATCCGTACCCATCACTTCGCAACTCCGGCGCACGTCACATAAATCAAGATGGCGACGATAAGAGGCCACTCATAAAGGCAACGAGAACGGCTTTACGATTCATAATTGTACTTTATTAAATATCCGCCGGTTGCATTTTAATGGAAGAATTCTTACCAATAAAACCTGAGTGCAGACTGAGCAAGGAACAGAAGTGGCTGTAAAATGAATAATAATGAGACTCTTGCAATGTCATAGCTATTATGAGCCTTGTTCGATAAAATAAAATATATTATTTAAGGGTTTAACTTGATATAACTAAATTGTGAACATCATCATTACTTGAAGTCGGTTTATCGAATTTTTTAACCAACTTTCATACCTGACATACAGTGACACGTGATACATAGTGACTTATCCATCTTATTTTGTTTATATTGCCAACCTATGGAATATCTATCCCACATCAGTTATTTCCTAGAAAATTATGTATATGTATATATTGTCATAATCATCTTTTTGACGACCCTCGTAGCGTCACCATACCGGTCTGACACGCAGTGGGTAGTGGGTCCCAGGTTCGATTCCCGGCCAGGCAGACATCTGAATGATGACTTTAGTTTTCTATTCTGGATCTGGGTGTTTGTGTATTCATCTTTGTGTGTCCACGACACAAGAGAAAATCCTACTGTGGTGCGATGTGTAGAGAAAGTGTTATCATAATAATTTATTTATTGAACTAAAAATTAGTTATTTTTTACAAATACGCGTCGGTATTCGTACACTTAAATAAATTATGTGTTCCTGTCATGTTTCGTACAGAGATATATTTGTTGGAATTTATACATAAAGTCACTTAAATGATTACACACTTAAATGACTAAAAACTAATATTATATAAAAAATTGTACGATGTAAGTAGGTACAATGTTAAATAAAAGTATATTTCAGGAGTTGATAGTTATATTTTGTTTAATGAAAATATCATTAAATTAAGTGCAAGTAGCAACTCAATGTGATATCACAACATCGGTCGGGGAAATTCGTAATGCCGATCGTTCTCGAGTCATGAGCGAATTAAATATTGTCAATATTTATTGAAGGGTTGCTACTTTGACGAAGCTATTTTATTTTTCTTAAATAATTTCTAATTATTATATAAAGCAGCATAATATTAGACGTTTAAATAGGATTTTTTCAGTGTATAATTAATGAATCTCCTATGAAAGTCACTATTATAATAGTCTCACAAATACACACAAATTTAAATATACCGATACACAAAGAGAAGTCTTAAAATGTAAAATATTGTACTATATTTTATTATTTGGCCGGGGATGGAACCTGGAATCGATTTTTTAGACCGGTTGTGTGCCAAAACTTGGGTCATCTGTTAAATTTTATATTTATTATTATGTTGTATTATATATACAGTAGCACCCATTAATTACATACTCACTACGATAAACATATAACGAGTAATATAAATGCAAATGTATTGTATTTATGGCATTGCTTAGTAATTATCTTAATCTAACTACGACTTAATTATCTTGAATATATTTTATCACAGACGACGAAACAAAACAGACTGCTTATGATCATAAATATCTATGCAGGTAGTGAAAGTTGTATGAGAGGTCTACCACAAATTAAAAGTGTGTAAAATATTGTTTCATCTTATATCTACGAATAAGGTAAATTCGTTGACGGATGTACAGAATAGGCATCCAAAATGACCTTCCATGCTTTTTAATATTATTTGTATACCTATAAAAATCAGTTTTCCTATTCTAAAAGCAGAAAACGCATTGCATTGTTATACACAACATTGGATCTAAGCACCGACCTTCAAAACTTTTAAAATTGAATTTGCTCCTTAACTATTGAAGTTAAAAATTTAAAATATTATAGTTTCTTTTTTTATATATAAGATTGTATTTATGTATTTTATGCTACTTAAGTAATAAATTTCATTATCTAAGGGCCACGAAAAAATCGCTTGGCACAGCAAGAGACAGCATTGAGCGTTTTTGCAAATTTTATTACATTTTCCAAGAAAAATTTCGTGGCCTTGACGCATGTAGCGCTAAGCAAATGACGCGTGAAGCGAATTTCTCGTGGCCTATGTGAATATGTTCGGCCACAAAACATTCACTAGGCGTTGCAAGCGACAGCGTAGAGTGATTGTAGCAGTTTCTCTGTAAATTACAGCGAAATGTCATGGCTGTCAAGGTCAGACACATACATTTGTTTTTAACGCTCAACGCTGACTTCTTAGCCATGAAACGTTCACTTGGCACTTCCAACCAGCCAAAATTTGCTCAATGTTAATTAACTAAAATTTAAACATAATTAAAATTTGCAGTGAAATATGGTGGCCATATAAGATCAAACATACATTTGATTGTAACGCTCAACGCTGACGCTCACAGCGCTAAGCATATCACGCTTGAAGCCGTGCACTTTGAATGAATGAATGAATGCTCTGAATTTTAGCAATTGTTTCTACAATTTCAGGGCAATATAGATCAGACATATAAAAAAAAATTAACGCTCAATTCCGAAATTCGCTCAACCATACCGTGTGCAGCATCTAGCTAATTTCGTGGCCCTCGGCACAGAACCACAGCCAAACGTGGGCGGATTGACTAGTAAATATATAAATAAGGTATGTGATAATAACACATTGTGACACGGTTATTCATAATGCTAATACAGAAGCTATAAAGCTGTCACACCATAATATTATGTTCTACGGTGAATAAAACGTAGATTAATATAATGTCTGGCAATTTTATTTATTGCTAGGTTTGCTCGCCATTCCGTTTATAACAATGGCGTCATGGTACTAATGTTTTAACATTTATTTTCCATTATTCTATGAAATATTTATTTTCTTGTCAACTACATGTGGACGAGAAAATAAACTTTACTGCTTATATTAAAAGATGGCGGAGCTCTTTGTGGTTTGACTTCGGAAGCACCACCATCGCATCTACGAGCACTTCTGCCTAATTATAGCAGTCTTATGTACTGCTGTGTTCTGGTCTGAAGGTTGTTTGTAAGGGCGACGTAGTTAGCCAAGGCGTTCCAACTTAGTTCTCAAAGTAGCAACGCATTTGTAGCCAACCTCAGCTAAGAGTCTTATTTCACGATCACGATGGCTGTAAATTACTTCAAAATTAACAATTCGTTTAAAATAAAAGTAGTTTTAGTTAAAATACAACGTAAACATGCAAAAATCTTTGACCTAGTTTTCACTTAGTAACAATAAATCAGGTTCCCAACACACTATTCTCGTAAATTTCCCACTCTTACATACAAATTGGGTATGGTCAGCAATTAAACACATTATCAAGTTTCGTGAGAGCCCCCCATTCGTCTCGGCATTAGCATACGAGAATTATGCCATTACAGTGTTAATAATTTAAAAATAATACGTTGCAACACGCAACCGAGAGTTATGGGCCCCTGGAGATGTTTATGAAGTGATATATCGTTTAAACTAAAACCGACTTTATGGTTATACTTTTAAAAATCAATTTAAAACAGCAAATAACCAGCTCAAGGTATTTCGGTGCCAAATAAAATGAAATCTTAATGCCTTATTTTAGAGTTATATTTGGATTGATAACAGTTTTTAGATTCCCAGTGGTGCTGAACATTTTATGATGCCATTGGTAGACATGAACGAAGGCTATTAATCTCTTAATTTTAAACTTTTTTGCAAGTATTTATTCGAAAGAAAGATAAGAAAGCAGAAAATGTAAACATAAATTAAGTTTTAATTTTGCGAGTGGTTTTTTAATGAGTGAATTTGCAAGCAGGTATCTACATATTCATAATATTATGATTATACAGCACATATATGAGCTATGATTTATAGGTAAGCATAAAAATGAACGCGTAGTCGTTATTATTATTATTTATTTTATATTGTTATTATTGGTGTTCAGTGGCCAAATGGCATAATGCCGCCCATGGACATCTATTATTAACCCTGGGATAAGAGAAGACTAATCTTACCGAGGTTGGTCAAAAATACGTTATTGCCACTGAAAACTAAATGTAGAATGCCTCCAATAAGTATAACACACAAGTCCACAACTGTTACCATATCATTATATAAAATAATATATAAAATGGGACCGGAGTTCAAATGAGGATGGTTACAGGTGGTTCCTACCAATTAGGACAAAGTAAGAATTCCTAGTATCTCTGTTCACCACTGTTTGACATTGGTGTCATAAGGCAAAAAAAAATTACACAGATAACAAAATATACAGAGGTTAAAGTTTAGTTTATTCGTTAATTCATTTTAATAAATATTCCCGTTAGCTACTGTGCCGTGTTCATTAACCGACAGCGACCTTTCATATACCACATACCGTGGTAAGACAAGTGTGGGTGTCGATACAGCATCCAATGGATAGAATAAATAGGAATAAAAGCTATAACACACCAAAGTGGGTAAAACCCTCAGATTGTACAAACGCAGCGATAAATCAGGCGCGCACTGCAGGTGCAACGTTGCCGACGTACTAAAATATTGGCACACAGAGCAGTATCATGACAGACGCTGCACGCTTCCGAAGTAATGCTTCGGTATGTGTTGTGTTGTAAATTGAATTGCTTCTTCATAATTCTCGAAGAAATCGTTTAGTTATTATGTATGTCGTGAAGTTTAAGACCGATGTGTGCTTTGAAACATTATTAAAATGTAAATCAATATATATCTATAAACTTATGTTATTTCAGTTTCGTATGGAGTGCGGTACAAAATTATGCAAATATTAAAGACCGAATTTTATTCTAATAATGTTAATTTGCATAAATTATACTGTCGTTGCATAATTTAATGAAAGAAATATATTATTTTACACTTTACGAATAAATCCAACAGAAGAAAGTTACCATAATTTTTCTCTACGCCCTTGAACCTGTTTAAATTATAAAGGTAACAATATATTATCAGCGTATACTTTTTAGTTTAACTTTAATTCATTCGCACAATATGTATAATAAAACCACGATTAACAAAAAAAAGAAGAAAATAAATAACTTACAAATATTTTAATTACATCTGATATTTTCTACACTGCGCCTGAAATATTACCGCCATCTTGTATTGTGGATTAATTGAAACGTCTCGTATTAGGCGAACGATTTTAAAACACAATTATTTATTGACTAGCAGTTGCATTTTACTGCCCCGATGTTTTATCAGCTGTCACAATAAATTCTGCACTGGCAGCTAATTAGCTTGCAATTAATAAATAATATGGCTTAAGAATAAAATGCTTATAATTAATTCAAGCGTAATGTGTGTATGGTAATTCAATTCCTCGTAGTAATCATTAGAATTGTATGTGCTTTTTTTAAGCGTTGAAGCAACGAGCGTGAATGTATTTAACCTGATGATACCTGTCACAGTTATCGTCGTTATCATCACAGTTAAGTGAAGATAAGTAAAGTTCACGAACTTATGAAAACATTTTTCTAAACGCATAGTAATTCAAACTATATGTCTCGTGACCATCAAAGCATTTTATAAGAAAATTTTACCACATATATATAAATAACAAATAAATAAACACTTTATACACTCATAGCCCCCCACTAGGTTTTTCTCCTGTGTCGTGGGTGCCATGGACACACAAAGACGAATACAAAAACACCCAGACCCAGAACAGAAACCTAAACTCATCATTCAGATTTCTGTCTGGTCGGGCATCGAACCCGGGACCCAATGCGTGTCAGACCGGTATGGTGACCGCTTTGCCACGCGGGTCGTCATACATATCATTTTTTAATATTAGTAGCAAACGAGCATGCTGTCCAACTGATGATAAGAGGTCACTACCGCCCATACACATCTGAAACCAACTCTACCAAGAACAGGGGGTCTAACTGAAGTCGATCACAGAAGCATCTACTACGTACTACTACTTCTGCGGACCAAAATTATTGTCGTATTTAAGCCAGCTGGCTTCTACACTCTTCCACCAAAACGCATAAACTGCTACACGAGAAATGGGTACATCCCCAGTCGTAACATATTTATTAGTTTTGCCACCTTCATAACTTCAAAAAATCTGAATAATTTACTTAGGCTTCGAATGACGGAAATTTATGAGATTTAAATTCATATCACTGTCACAGTTAATTGATGCAAATAAAAAGCGGTTCATATACCTACCAACAGATAAACAATCTCTGAGCTGAATATTAATACTATTTTATTTTCCAGTCACCATTATCACCTACACGCAAGTCAGATCATAAATCACTTCATAATAATTATATCACCTACTAATTATCACACAGGCAAGGCACTATGGGTCTCAATCTCAAGGGAATAAAGGGTAATATTGGTTGGAGTTACACAGCGTAGGCAGTTTAATAACGTAAATTAATCCTATAGACCAAGGGGTGCTGTCAAAATATCTTACCCATTTATTGAATACATTTGACTTACATGAGGCTTTAATAATTTTGTTATCATTTAATGGGTAATTAAATTTTATGACAACATCCTATACTATTTTTCTTACGGAATTAAAGTAGCAGACGTAACCCTTTTATCTTAATATATATATAAATTACGTGTCACGTTGTTTGTCCGCGATAAACTGCTAAACTACTGATCCGATATGAATCAAATTTGCATACCGTGTGCATTTTGATCCAACTTAAAAGATAGGATAGTTTATATCTTACATAAACTAACGGTGTTTCTCCACTATAGATTCTTAAACTACGAACCGATTTCAATGAAATTTGCAAACCGTGTGCAGTTTGATCGAATTTGAAAGATAGGATATCTTATCTTAATGTATATAAATTACGTTTCACGTTATTTATCCGGTATAAACTCCTAAACTATTGAACCGATTATAATTTAATATGCACACCGTGTCCAGTTTGATCCAACTTGAAAGACAGAATAGCTGATCTTCCCTCTCGAAGGGCTGCCACCTTGACGAAGGTGAGGGACTTGCGTGTCCTGTTGTTCCCCAAAGCTATACCGGTAATACCCATGCCGGGTGGGCTTGGTGGGGAGGGTCAAGACTAAGAGCAGCTCACCCCGACTCTTTAGGGGTCTGTCAGGCCGGGGAGGTGAGAAAGTGCACGCGGTGCTACCTTATAATGGAGGCACAGAGACGGGCTCGGTGTGCACTAACCCTGCCACCGGGCGAGCTATGGCACGATATGTGCGTAGCTGCCATCTACATCGTAAACCCATCCAATAGAGGTGCCGTGGTCAAGTCTTGCGACCTTGAATGGGACCGAGGGTCTTGCCTTAACTGGCCGGGCCGCGAGGAAGAAAACCTCTATAAAAAATTACCCCAATCCCAAGCGGCAGCGCACCGTGAGGGCATGCATGGCTGGCGAGGGGTGAGGGGGCAGTCGTTAGTGTGACTCCCGCTGCGGTACCGCTGCAGACGATGGCTTCTTGGACCCCTTCGCACCTGTTGCGAGGACGAATTAAATATTCAGTTCAAGTTTCGGCTGCGAAAGGCGTAGAACCGGGAACCGGCCAAGGGTCCCACTAAGGCCCCGGCAACCAAAGGCCTGTGACTCAGACGGCCCCTAAACTACTTGCGGACATGGGAGTTCGAGTCGCGCGGCCGACGTAGCTAGGCGAGGCTAGGGTGATGGACCTAGACGAGTCCGTCACCCAAGAGGACATAGCCAACGCAGTAGCCGGTGTTGGTGGATGGAGTGCCTCCGAAGCAATAGTAGCAGAGCCGTATAGGGTCCCGGACCATCCGCGCTGGTTCGGGGACGGCACCCAGACGGTGGCTATATACTGGGCTGGCGGCGATGCGGAGCATCCGTGCTCAAAGCGGCACACAGAGCCGGGTTTATTTGCTATAGACTGGGGTCCCCTGGTGGTGATTGGGTGCTACATCTGCCCCAACTTCAGTCTGGCGTCATACGAGGTCCTGGGTCGGGTGGGAGCCTGCATTCGAGGCTGCCTGCCCCGCTCGATGTTCGTTCTCGGGACTTCAACGCCCATTCCAGGGCTTGGAGGAGTGTGAGAGATAACGCCAGAGGTAACGCGGGGGTAAACTATAAGAATTATTAGAGAAATATTTTTATACTTTCGTATATTTGGGTATAATGTGGTCTCTAACCATAAATGTTTGAACAGTTTAAAGTTATATTATATTTATAACCGAGTGAAACCGCGTAGCACAGCTAGTTTGTAATAGAAAAAGCCTTCAGCTTAAATTCACGCTTATTAACCTATCCAACTGGCTGTAAAACGGCTTAATGACGGCCGTGTTATCGGCACCGCGATTGATGTTTCAATGTAAATTAGTGAGAGATCAATTCCACTCAGGTACGCCTACACCCAGATTTCCAATTAAGAATTAGTAATCTTAGAGAACGGCGGGGTATCGTCTTTGTTTGTAACGAACATTCAACGTTTGGTGTGACGAAGGATGCACAGGCAGTGGCATGCAGTAGGATGCAGAACGTTTAACAGGTAGAACCTGTGCATTCGACCTCCATTATACCTCCCCGGGTATCACCGTCACACCATATTTCTAGCGTGAAGCAGTTCTTGCGCTTCGATGGAAGAGTGTGCTTGCCAACTCACTTTTATATGAGGTGATAATCTTAGTACTCGGAAGGAGCAGCGCATCTGTTATTGACTTCAGATAGATTCCACGTCATATATAAAGCTGATTATAGATGGCCATGGGCGATAGTCACCACTTACCCACAGGTGGCTCCATGCTCATATGCTACTTAAATCGGAGAAAAAGACGAATTTGTGTAGTAAAACACTGCCTGAATTGGTAGTACAAACTTTATTTGAAGTCCTCCAGGAATTAAAGTCGAATATTAACGATTTCAATTTATGTTTTTTAGAAAACACTCAGTTGTTTAGTTTTCCTCACGATGTTTTCCTTCACAGTAGTGGAGATACTTAATTTGTAATACGCAAATAGGTAATTTTAGAAGAGACTGTGGTATTCAAATCTCCGACCATCATGTTATTCGATATAA
>MOOZ01000845.1:301380-317869 GCA_002930495.1 Cecropterus lyciades
GTATTTGTGACACATTGACTTTGTTGCTGACATTGTCATATGTCAGATGTGTATGTCAAATAACGCGTTATTGCTTTTAAATGCATGCTTACTAAATTAAATCTCATTCCCTATAATGACATTTAAAAAAATAATTTTAAAATTAATGTACAGAGGAAAATACGCATAAAAACTTTGTAGTAGAATAAAAAATATTTGGGTTTAATTACGGTCGAATTTCGACCACTGCGAAGGGCAAGTAGTATTTATAAATCAAGTAGGTTATTCTATTACATTTTATTTTATTATATTCTATACTAGGTGTCAATGAATAGATTATGTGTTAATCTGAGTCATAAACTACCTATATTAATTTTCAGTTAAAATCCGACCAGTACTCAAACACACGTACATTCTCATAAACATAAACATGAATTTTCGCATTTCTAATATTAATAACAAATACAAAAGCGTGATGAATAGATGTTATTCATATATATTACAATCATTATAACACATTTATTGTTGTATTTATTTTAATATTGACAGAACCCGATGACATCACTGCTGAACCATAATAATTACAACTTATATTTTTTTTTAGAATTCCCTCTGACACACATAACCACATATAAAACACCTTTTGAATAGCTTAAACATACATAATTTAATCATTTACTAAAGTAGGCACTACAAAAATGGACATAATTATTTGCAACTTAAATTAATGCAATGGAGCTCATTAAAACGTGTATAAAACACATATTTGCAGGTATTCTCAATGATAAAAACCTTCAATGTATATTAAAAATACTACTTTTATTTTAAGTTTTATGCAAACGCTATCAAATACTTTATAAGATGCATCTAACATTTTTAGTATCATTTTTGGAATTATTAATAAAACAACTCAAAAACGCCTTATTTCTGCCTAATAACAGCAGTGTTATGCGCTGTTGTGTTCTGGTCTGAAGGGTGTGGTAAGGGAGACATACTTCCGTGTAATAAAGAAAAAAAAAAAACGCAAATTTTACATTGTTTTTATATTTATGATGGACAAAGATAAAATATGAAAAATATATTAACTGGCCATATTCACATAAAGTTTTCAATTCATTTATGTTTGTTTTATATTTTAATATTATCAAATTATTAATGGCGACATGTGGTATTGGTATTATAATGGCGATATTTGGTATTATATCTTTACCTATGAAACTGCCGTTCTGCCTATAATAGTTAGTACTTTATTTTCATCGCATTCGAATATTTTCGTCATCATGGATACTTTAAAAATTTGAGTAATTATGCAGTATGAGCACCGTACTTATTGCAATTTTGTAACTGTACAGATAAACTAACAACATTTTATGTTAAAACCGTATTTAAAAAACGTACGCAAATGAAATTGAAAATTACATCGAGGTCTTAAAATGTCAGACACGCAGTTCTGTGGAACGGGACATATTATTGCGTGTTCATACATTCTATCATACATTATTCCTAATGTGACCATAACTTTTCTCGTGAAAACGGGACGCTTACGAAATATTAAAAATATATTTTGTAGTAGCAAACGAGGCTTGCTCTTGGGTGTTTGTGTCAATCTCAAAAAGAATTGGAGAAATGACCTGCTGTCCTCGACCAGCTATCGGCCACCTATACAATGCTATCCCTGAGGTTTGATAATGCATCTCTTCCTTACGTCAACCTTTAAACTAGACAAATGCACTTGGAGATTTTCGAGACGAGAGTCACATAAATACGAGCGACGCGGAGCGCGATGTTATGATCACAGTCCCTGAGACGAATTACCGCTGACGCTAATAACTATCTATCCCTGCAAATTCTCCAAATCTAAAATTTTACAAATCTGTCAAAAGTGAACTTCTGTAGTGGTTAATTAGTTTCCTAAGCTCATTTATTTTTCAAGTATCACATTTGTTTAATTTGATGAGAACGGGATTTCTTTCTCTTTATCAGGACTATCCCGCCCAAATAAATGTATGGTCAAATCAAATTTTCCGGGACTATCCGCTCCGGGGCTTTTTGCTTCAATTATACATACCGCGGACCAGTTGGAATTGCTGTTAACTCTAATATGGATTTTTATACCCCATAACCAATAGCAGTCGACATTTCTCTATCTAAAATTAGCTATATCTGTTCGCGTTATGACCAGTGTTGGTATCACATAAAGGCTGTTATTGCTTGCAGTTTTTGCGTTACAAGTTCATTTATATTGCTTGACGGGATCTGGTGAAACTTATAAAGGACTCGTTTGATAAACGGCGAGGAATAACTAATTATTGAATTTTAACGCTATTGAGGACTTGCCTCTGATGGTATTTCAAATGATACTATTTGATAAAGTTTCTTTACTAAGCTTTTTATAACGAATTACGTGAAATTGTGTAAAATAATATACAGTGAATAATAATTATAAATTAATTAGAATAGATATTATTTGATTGTAAACACTTTTTACACTGTTATTTATTTTAAACAGCTATGCATCTTTTTGTTTTTGGGCATTGTTATTTATATCACTATCGTTATCATTACCCAGCTCATACTTCTCTAATATTTCCAGTATTTTAAGTACGAGGTTAACAAAATATGTAATTATTTGTTTCTCAAATTAATAAATACCCTAATGTTAATTCATTTTTTATTCCTATTTCATTTGATTTCTATTTAATTTGTTGGAAAAGCAATACAGTGTAGAGCTAGCTTATTTTACTTAAACATGACAAAGTCCGGCTACAGCCGCCTATAGACATCTGTAATCAACCCCAGATAAGAAAGATTTCTACTTGAGTTTAGATATGTTGATAACCCTCACGACATCAGATCCTTTAGATCATGATACAACAGCGCTTTACGCTGTTCTTATGAAATAGGTATGGCGGTGGTGTCTTGAGATTTCTACCACCTTTAAAATTTAATCTACTTCACGTAATTTATGTTTAGCTTATTTTATTTTATCGCTTACTCGTTGAAAGTATGACACATGAGTAAAGTATGAACATTCTTGGCGTGTCACAGTAATGGACGAAGCAACAGTGTTTCAAAGTTTACAACACTTTCTAATAGCCATAATTTATTTCCTGTGGCTGCAGATACTTTTGTTCTTATAACTTCTGTTTTTTTTTGCATTTTTGTGGTGGGCTGCAACAAGCATGCTGCCCACCACATGGACATCTGTTATCAACTCTAGGTAAGATTAAAGTCTCACCTAAGGTTAGCCACAGATGCGTTGCTACCCCTAAGGACTAAGATGGAATGCCTCGAAAAAGTATGTCTCCCTTACCACACCCTTCAGACCAGAACACAACAGCGCAAAACACTGCTATTATGAAGCAGAAATAGGTGTGGCGGTGGTGCTTCCGGAATCGAACCACAAAGAACTCTACCACCTTCAAGACCAGTATATAATTATACATGATTTATAGGTTCACTTATCTTTCTAATATTATTTGCGAAAGTTTTTGATGATGTATGTGTTTGTGTTTGTCACACTTTCACGCAAAAACTATGGTCTGTTTTTTTTCTGAAATTTAACGCATTCATAGTTTAGGCCTAGATTTACATAATACTCATTACCATTGTAGAAGCGACCAAAACGGGTGCAGTCACGGTATTAGCCTAGCTTTATATATTTTTATAATGCGGAAGTAGCAAATATTAAAAGTAGAAGTAGAAAACCCACAAAAGAAGTCAAATACTGTAAAATCGGATAATCTTGCTGACCAGTATAAATCACCAAAACAAAAGATTATGCAACCCGAAAATGACTTATTGAAAAGTATAGCAATTCATGTCTCATTTACGTGAACTTGTATCTGTTTATCAAAAATTGTCGCAGCAGGGCTGTCGTTTTCCGTAAATTGCAAAAATTACAGCATCCTCTGATAGGGCGATGACTTTTGCGCCACCTTGTACAAGATGTAATTATCAATATAACGCAATCTATAAATGCTCAATTCCAAACCTTGTATGTAGCACTTATAAATATTGAATCAAATCGAATGTTTTTACTCTAAATACTAAAACCATTTGAAACAAACCCACCATCTTGTATAATTATAGGTACTATAATTATACAAGACGTAATTAATATAATTCAACCTGCAAATGCTTCATTCATTACAAATGCTTCATTCCACACCTTTCATGAAGTACTTATAAATATTGATTTTACTCGCGTTTATATCGAATCAAATGTTTAATGCATATACATTGTTCTATACACGACATAATATCTACAATGAATAGTTCTCTTTATAAGCATTATTCTTGCTTCTTTCCTGGGATGTTTTATTACGGTTTAATGAGAGATAATTACATGTTACTCGACGCAAAACATGTGTGAACATGCGTACTGGCGCTTTTTGTACGAGCTATTATAAGAAGTTACGAACATGAGCGATATATGTTAGGCTCACTCTATACTCTTGTGCTAATGAGAGCAGAGATTTTAAAATGATATAATTGTAGACTAAACTGTGAGTCAATAAAGTGTGAAGTCAACATTTTTAGTTACTTTATATTGTGAAAATATTTTTAGTGACTGAAATTCTATAATATCATTAAAATTAAATAAAAATTACAGAGGTTTTTCAGCAATTTTTGAACGAAGATGCATTCAGTATTTTGCTGAAATTAAGATTAAAACATTTTATAAATTGGAAGCAAAATACAAAGTATCTTTTCATAATATTATAAGATTTATGTTTTAGTCTGAAATAAATAGCCACGTATACAATACTGAACATACTGTTATGTCGTATGGTGTAGATCTTAAACAGCACCACTCCCCTTTATTCCGTGAATGTCGTAAGAGACGTGTAAGTTAAAAAATTCAAGGAATAGGCAGCAGCGTCTTCCTATGTAACATGAACGTCAATTGTAGTCACCAACGCGCATGCCAGACGCTGAGACTTTAGGCCTATCAGGGAAGGTCTGTGTCCAGCAGTTGATATCATTAAGCTAATGGATGCATGAATACTGTTGTAGGACAATAGTATTATAAGTAATATAAATGAAATGGAATGTTTCCATTTCGTATAGGCCTATGGGGTCATTTACAAATTTGTCAGATACAATATTTTTTCTTACACTACCATCTCTACACGATCTCTACTAAGAAGATCCGGCAAAAAATTCTTCGTATACTTTGTATAACTTTGTATTTTTTACCATATTGTTTTTTACATGAGCAATAAAGCTAGCTCCAGAACTCTACATTTTTCAAAACTATTGACTTGTTTGACAAATAATTCTAAAGTTACCAAGCCCGTAGTTGTGTCCATCGCTTTTGTTTGGAAGAGTTTTCTTCGTAGCAAATCTTCTTTAAAAATTACAGATGTCGGTCAAATGTGGCTTTAAATATAATTTTAATCTAGCAAAACTCAACATGAATGTACTATAGCCATAAGAAAAATTTATTCAGTTTTTGCCCCTCATTACGCATGTAACATGAGTCTTCAGTCTTGAATAATGACAGCTTGCTTTTGATTTTTTCTGCAACTTAAAATAGTGTTAAAAATTACAAGTAACCAGTTGTTGGAAATTAAATTCTTTGTCGCCGGCCATAGCGCCATTGTTAAATAGGGTGGTTTTTGCAATTATTATCACGTAATTGACATTCTGGTCATCTTCAGACTTTTGCTAAGACTGGTTTTATTTTTATTTTTTTATTTCACGTTCCACTGTTTTTTTCCGGATAGCTATTCTTGTCATTTATTAATTAATCGTTGCGCGTCTCTACCGCGGTGTGACAAGTCTTTAGTCATTTTAATTGCTTCCATTATAATACCCTACGCTCCATTCCAATAATTTTATTAAAACCATGACATTACTGCATATAAATATTGTCAAGTCATTATTGCTAAATAATTCAAACTTCTACGTAAAACGACATAAATAGAACGATAGAAATCTGTCTGATTCATAAAATAAATAAACTTACGTCACCTAATCCAGACGTGTTAAAGGTTATGGATGCCGGCTGACTTAGGTAAATGTGAAGCGACCATCTTGCTCCTTACTACTAGCAATACCTCTACGATTGGATTGAGATCACTATTCTACAGGGAATTGGACATAAATATCCCTACGCGGTATTAACATTTTACCATCAGATTGACCACATGTTTCAATCTTATAAAATCTAGCTTGGTGTCGATGGCGACCATAACAAGCGTCACATAGACAACGACAGAACATTTGGGAAACTTCAATGCCATAAGATTAGATACTATCAATGTTTTAGAATTACGTCTTAAATTGAACACAGAACTGGTAGAGCAACTAGATTAACGTCATCCAATCAAACTAACATGTAAATGAAAGGAAACGAATCTAAATGCATGAAGCCGAATTTACAGTCAGGCGTCACGATCAACAAGACAGCTTATGTCCTAATCCTTTCAAAACATTCACGTATTATGTCTATTTAAATTATGGTTATTGTTTTATCGTCGCCAAGTAGCGAGAAACGATAATTGCCAAGACATATAGCGACAAATTGTAATATTTATTTGATATCAGCACGTTTTTTTCTTTGTAAGTACGATTTAAATCACGATAATTTCACATACTTATTTTATTATTCCTCTATGGAGATGTTGACATCACAAAGGATTGTTTAAAGAGTCGTAGCACCACAATTTGATTACCGTATCATAAGACTAAAATGTTCTCAGCGAAATGATGCCATTTGCTTACGATCATCTTTTTTTGTATTATATATAAATATCTAAAGCATGAAAACTTTCAGACTAATATAACTGTAACAGCGCATCCAATTTAAAAGGTTTGATATAGTAATATTATATAGTATAGATTAGTATATGCGCTAAAAGGATCATGAAATATATAATAAACACTGACAATTTTACTTCACCAAGCATTAAGAACGAGAAGAAAACCAGGTTAGATGTACAGACGCACAAATCGTGCGAATAAGTCTGTAGTAGCTAGAATAATAACAAAACATCCAATAGCTACGCATTTATAGGTGACAAATGGTATGGTTTAAAGATAAACGCTTATCGCCTATCGCTTGCCGCCCTAGGTTAGGCAGATCATTAATCTGTCTATTCAGTCTTGTCTTCAACGCGTTCACTACGAATATTGCAATTCATTTGACAGGCGTAGGAGCGAGATAAAATACAACCTGGTCCTAAATACGAAATGCGTTAATAAATTAACATATTCGCTGAAACAGGACGGCGGTAGTAAAGCAACGTAATTTGCACACGTTTTAGTTGCAAATAATATTTTATGGCGCTGGAGTTTAATTGCGTATGAATTATGAATATTTACCGGTGTCATTTCGGTGTCATAGCTGAGGGTGTTGGTGTTAAATAAGGGAGGCAGCGTATGGTTGCCAAGCTGAAACGTATGTTTATTAAATTTAATGATAAAAGTGTATATTACAAAATTATCAGTCAAAATGATATGTATGAAATTTTCCGGAAGCGTTTGGTTAAAATATATATCAGTCCAATCCGTTTACAATTTTCTACGGTTTTTGAGAATTGAATCTCGGTCTCTGTAAATACAAGTATCTCTTTTAAATTTTACTAGGCTAAACAATGTTTTTTGACTTGTGCTATTTATTTATTAATATCTGACTTTTATTACTTACATACATATTACTTACATTTTTCTGAATTTCATTCCTAACTCATTTGGAAAAGCAGGTAAATTGTGTATTAAATACCCAAAACTTGCTCTTGACATTTCAAACTCTAGGCTGGTAAATTCTAAAATCTTAAAAAACCTCGCTTAAATAAGTAAAACAATTTTATCAGCACTGCAAAACAGTAGTAACAGTAAACAAGTATGTATATCCTTTCACAAAACCGCTTATCGCTCCGCATGCCGCTATCGCTTATAAATCACACTAAAAAGCGACAGTTGTTTCGTTCACCTCGATCTGTCAGTGGCATAATATGCGGTGCGCCGATATTTATTGATTCCGCAGCGAAACGTATCGTGAATGTTAATTAGTGGTCGTGATGTATAAATATATTTGCCCTGACGTATTTACAGCTCATTCCGCTATTAATAAGCTTCAATGTAAGCTGTTAAACATTGGAAGACGTGAGCTATTTGCACTGTAGTGGCGACTTGTTTAGGTCAGTAGCATGAACACATTTGTATTTGTAATCAGATATTTATTGTACTAAGAATTTTTTTTATTGTTTATGGGTTTTTTTTTTTTGGAATCCTCTATTAGAACAGATTAGTGTTACCTTATAGGAAAAATACTGCTAAATTTTCATCGATTTTAATTGTGCATAGTATGTAAAAGATTTATAAAGAAAAAAATAGATATAACAAGAACATTGATAATAAAAAATGGCTGATATCTTTTTTTTTTTTACCTTGAAGAGCAAACGAGCATGTACGTGATTCTCATCGCCCATTGACATCCGTAAGTAACTTTATATAGCAGGCTAGTCTTACCTGAAGTTAAATTAAATAAAATCGCCTAGAATTTATAACGTTCTCATCTGATAGAATTCATCTATATGCATTATTTTTATTTTACATCGACGAACTTAATTCACCAACTCACCTCCATCACCTAAATCACACTAATGCAATCTAGTCCGGAAACACGTGAGTCACCGCATACAATCGTAATCCCGGGATGTGCGCGCGCGCATGTTTTGACAGCTTGAAGCCGGATGGTAAAGAGCTTTATCGAGTTTAATGCCTGAAGTTTTCGTGACAGTTGGGAGCAAAATCCTAAGTTAATAGAAATATTGTTATTTTTGTCATGTTATTTTAATTTGTTGTCCTCGCCATTTGTTTAAGTTGTTAGAAAACATAAATATTGCGAATAAGCTAGTTGCAGTAATTAAAATTAAAATAACGATTTTTACACTCATATCTCTATACTATGTTTTTTTTAGACTCAGAACAAAAATCTAAATACATCTTTCGATCTAACTGATCGAACCCGGAACCCATAGTGTGTCAGGCCAGTAGAATGACCGCTTCGCCAAGTGGCTTGCAAAAATTCTTCCACATGGCATTTGTTATTTTTTAGTTCTGTAGAAAGAATCTACCTATATATATTTTAAATTGAAGTAGGTAATGAGTATGCAGTCCATCTGATGCTAATTGATATGAAGCGACCATTTCAGTCCTCGGGAGTGGCAACGCATCTGTGATCGACTTGAGATAGAACCCCTGTTCTATATGAAGTTGCTTACAGATGTTAATGGGTGGCAGTAGCCACTTACCATCAGATGGACAGCATGCTCGTTTGCTACTTCGATTTTTTAAAAAGAAACCCTCGCCTGTTTTGATTTCCTGTCCTATTTAAATCATTATTTTGACATGTCGTCTGTCTGTGTATTTTGTATAGCTCCCAAAAAAATATCCTCTTATCAAAACCTCCTTTTAATACACACCCATACACATTTGAAAAACAATTTTGGAGTCTAAACCATCTTAGCTCAGCGTCATAATCAGTTAACGTATCAACTGATATTAACATACAATGTCGTGTGTCCGTCTGCTACAGGAAACAGGCATAAGACGATTATATCTGAGAACAAATGAGGTGTCAGTTTAAATGTTCTTTGCATAAACAGCTTGGTTTAGATTTGAACTGCAGTTTTTATGGTTAAGATACGACTTACTTATATGTTACTTTTTGTTTATTTAGGAAGTAGCAAACGAGCATGCAGCCCACTTGATGGTAATTAGTCACTACCACCCCTTAAATATTTATTTTATAACAGCATATACTAATAGTATATGCTGTTATAAAATAAATGTAATTTAATTGTATATTAAACTGTTGTAAAAAAAAAAATGTTTGCTCGATAATTGTAACGGCAAAAGATAGACGTTTGAAATATTCACAGTATATTTAGTTTTATATCCATTTTAAAATAAATAATTTCATCAAAATGAAAAAAAATATTTAAGGGGAGCTCTCATACAACAAACGTGATTTTTTGCCGTTTTTTTTTTTATAGATAATGGTACAAGAGGAGGCATTGATTTAAATGAATGTTTTTTCCATATGTTATATGCTGGTTCATCTCGGGTTGGATATGCATGAAAACTATACATTTTATGGCAGCAAAATACAATATTGGATGTAGTGTTATTAACTAGCATGATAATAACACTACATCCAATATTGTATACAAAGAAGTATTTAACAATTAAAATAAACACAATAAATCATAATAATTTTAATATACAATTTAAAAGTACCAAATAAAGGATAATTATACCAATTTTTTACATAATAGATTGTCAGTAGTCAAATTGGCATGCAAATAGGTACATATGTACATACATACGCGATAAAACATAACCCTCCTTTTGGCATTTGGGTAATAATCCCTAACATTTAGTACTAAGAAACACACCAACAATTTTTTTCGTGTCCATTCGAAGTAGGCACGGGTATGCTAGTCTCAGATATAAAAAGTCAATCACGCTATACTATTTTATAAAGGACCTAGGCTTTTCTTCCTTAGATTATATCTAATTTAGCTCTTTTCTGGGTTCAACGTTCCATTTTTAAAGAATAAAGACATTTACAATATACACATATATATTCCTATAAAAAGGAAGAATTTCTTTGATCGATTCGTTTTTTATTTTAATCCTACTATAAGTCATTTTAGGCCACTTAGATTTCTTACTGTAAAGATCATTTTTATAACGGTATGTTGTTTAAATAATACTTACGAATAATGCACAAATAATCTCACTATAATAAATCAATTTCTTCTGTTCAGCGCTAATTCATACTAAAAAACTAAACTTGTAAATGTAATTTTTATCAATTCGTACGAAACGGTTTTAAATTGAAGATCTGGTTTTTTATATAATTATTTACGAATATGTATATCTGTACGTACATTGTAAATATATATTTTCTTTAAAAATGGAATGCTGATCCTTGAACTGTATTTTACGTGAAAAAGAGCTAAATTAGATGTAATCTAAAGAGGTAAAGCATGGGCTTTCTTCCATAAGGCACCCATGGGAGTGCCTTATAGAATAGTGTAGCGTGATTGTTTCGTAATTCGAAGGATGTAGGCCGTAGGGCAGTTACATTTATACGTAGCAATACATTGATTAATTAAATTTGCATGGTACTGTCACTTTTGTCTATAAACTGTTTTTTGTTCCACTGCAGGGTATAAGCTCCCCACAAACAGGAAAGGTCTGAAGCATATTCTACCACACGGTCTCCATGTAGCTTGGTGAAAGAATCAATCAGTATGTAAAAAGCACCAAGCTTGATATATTGGCAAATATCAGGAAATTTAACAGGTGATAAAATCAGTATATAACGTTACGTACAGATGTCCATAGGAGGCAGTAACTTAGCATTACATGGACAGCTTCCACTAAAACGCAAAAATTGCTTCACGCTAGAAATAGGTGTAGTCGAACTACACTGCTAGTACTACCTGGCAAACTGCGTGCTCGTTTACTGCTTCAGTCTTACTAGATAAAAGAAGATTTACAGAAAAAAAAATTCAAACAACATACGTGCAGCATTTTTCGTCACTTATCGTTGTACAAGAACACCAAAAATAATTAAGCGGCTTTAGTAATTCATGAATACTTGTTCGCTTACCATTAAAACGTAATTAATGTGTAATTACACCGTCCGCCAATAAATCAACCGGTATCTTTATAATTAAATTGACGTGTTTTTGTGTAGCTTAGACATGCTGATACCACGTTAACGAATTTTGAATATCGAATCGTGTTTTAAGTTTACTGCAAAGGTTAATATTGACATTAGAATAATAATTACGAATTTAATATAAATATCTACAAATATACTAGGGCTTTATTTAAAATAATTAAATTTAAATGCAATTTTAAAATAACTTGTTGAAATTAATTATTTAAAATATTGACATTAGAATAATAGTGACGAATTTAAATCTAATATCTACAAATACATTTCTTTTTTATAATTAATATCAATGTGACTTTTAAAATAACTCGTTGAGATTAATTATTTAAAATTCTGACGAAACCGTGATCATATAGTATAAACATTTTTTTAAATTATAAAGTATTAATAAAGCATGCAGTCCACCACTTGGCACACACCACAGTGGCCTCTGCCGCCCATGGAAACCTGTAATCAACCCCAGGTAAGATCAAAGTCTCATCTAAGGTTAGCCACAGATGCGTTGCTACCCCTGAGGACTAAGTTGGAACGCCTCGAAAAATTATGTCTCCCTTACCACACGCTTCATATCAGAACACAACAGCGCATAACACTGCTGTTATCAGGCAGAAATAGGTCTGGCGGTGGTGCTTCCGGAGTCGAAGCAGAAAGAGTTCTACCACCTTGAAAATTAAAGAATTCGATTTGTTTTTCTGATGCTACTTTCTAAACCAGAAAACATGTCTTGTAGCCTCAACATCAATAATAATCTATTGAAACGCTTTAAAGGATCGATTAGCCAATTACTTACGTACAATATAAAAACAAACTAACAAGTCAAGTTACCTTACATTGCAGGTACAAAAAGTACACAGCTGTCCTTTTTAGGGTTCCATACCCAAAGGGTAAAAAACGGGACCCTATTACTAATCCGCTGTCTGTCTATCCATCTGTCTGTCACCAGGCTGTATCTCATGACCCGTGATAGCTAGATACTTGAAATTTTCACAGGTAATGTATTTCTGTTCCCGGTATAACATCAAATACTAAAAACAGGGGCATACAACAAACATGATTTTTTGCCGTTTTTATAAATAATGGTAGGGAACCCTTCATGAGCGAGCCTGACTCGCACTTGGCCAGTTTATTATGCACATCGTACAAGACTTGTGGACTCGCGTGCATCAACCAGTGTAAACGTTACAGGCAAGGATTAATTGCTCTACGCTGTAACACGCACATTTAATTAAAGAATGATTTGTGTTAAATGGTGTGTCAATAAAATGCTCGGGCGTGTAAGGCGACTACACATGTACCGTCGAACCGTGTATCTTAGAAATTAGTAAAGCGAACATACACCGTAGTAAAATAATACTAGTAGGTTAGCTAAGGCCACTCGGCAAGTTGCCTACTCTTATAGTGATGCATAGGGTTATCACTTTTATTGTTAGTTAAATATTATTTGCGTATTATGGCAGAACTAGGTTTTTAATAACGTAATATAATGAAATGTTGTACCAATTCATAAATGCTAATATTCATAATTCGGCTAAGTTCATTGATAAAAACCGCCACATAGCTTTAAAAACATGTTTTTCTGTGATTTACTCTGTGTCCTATCTCAAAAAGTTTTAGCCGTTTTTTTATTTGACAAATCTGATTTCAATTTCCTTTTGCGCGGAGTATCAACAGAAAGCGATGTGGAAATATGAATTATGTTTTCCGACTGATTTTCATTTTATCGCATGAAACACTGTATGTCGGTATATTAGTTTGGGTTGTGGTACTGACCGACGTGTTGTTGACTGAGGTGATGTTGATATGATCTTTATTCTTAGGCAATGTGGGTCAGTAGCGGCATTGCGGAGTTATGCCTGAACATACATAAAAAAATATACGCGACGAACAGATAACCTCTTTCCTTTGGGAAGTAGTTTAAAAACGAATTATTTAAAAAACATCCCACGTAACACCTCTGAAGTACATATTATTATTATAAATAAATACGTATGTAAATAAACTAAATCATAACCATAACTGCAACTATAACTTACCAAATAAAATAAAAATCAAATATTAAACATCGATTTAACGCGTGGTGCAGCCCGTAGTGAGGTCGCGGCCGGCCACGGCCGTCTATTTGATTGTGTGCATAAAAAGTGCGTGCTTACACGGCACCCGCTACTCACGCGTACATTCAAACAGGCGACGGCCGATTTGTATGAAGCTGAATTACTAGTCTTATTATACTATGCTTACATTACTCGTTTTACTAAATTCCGGACAAGCTTTTTTGGTATTATCCCTTTAATTGCACCTCTACACCTGTTTTGAAAGAGAGGTCTCGTGTTTCACAAGAGTATATTTGCGGGCTTACTTTCATAACAAACGACTATCTTGGTCCTCAGAAGAAGCAATGCATCTGTGATTAACTTCAGATAGAACCCATTTTCTATATGGAATTAGATTGCTCGTTTACTCCTCAGCTTTATATAAAAAAAACAATCGCCCCCGGGTGGGTTCGAACCACCAACCTTTCGGTTAACAGCCGAACGCGCTAACCATTGCGCCACGGAGGCTATGTGTGCTGAAAATTATTTTACCTATCCCCGTTTTAGCATTTCATATATATGTATCACTGTATTGTGTATGCATCAGTATTTATTTCGTATTACGTAGAAAATATAACTTTATTTACGCAGCAGAGCTTTGGAGCAAATTTTCAAATTTCTAAATTTCAAAATTGGTACCAAATGACGAGTAGATATCTAAAATTAAACCTTTTACCGAATCCGTGTCGGATTTGGACGATCGTACGTCGGACGGATAGTGTGTAAAGTTCCTTAAACGGTCTATCAATAACAGGTTGAACGTGTAAATCACCAACTAGATTGTTGCACAAAATGCTATAAATCAGTGTTAATGACGTGAAAATGTTTTTGTGCCGTATTTTAGTGTTATTGATGGTCCGTTGAAAGTTTGCTTTATTACCTATTTTAATTTATTTTGACTCTGATTACGGATTTTTCCATATTCGGATTTACTTGTTCGGTTTTTATTGTTATTGGATGTAGCAATCGAGCGTGCAATACAGTATCTGATGAATATTAAGTAGTCACTGTTCTGCAATCCATTTACTTTTGAGATACACTGATGGTCATAGGCCTGCCCCAATAGGACCCCTATATGCCCTTGAACTGACGACTACTGCGCTTAGCATGCGTGACTGCAGAGGGTGTTGATATTACACAGGAAGCCGCTATTTACCATCTCCCCAGCTCTAACCAAATCTAACCTTTATTTACCTCTATAGGTATAATTTATAAGTTTTGTTAGTCGTGGCTTAGGACTAAATTTTACATTTATGCTGGAAGTAGAATTAACGTTTGTATTTATGTTACAATTTATGTTTTCGTGTAAATTTATATTTATGAAGTAATATTAGTGACATTATATGAATATAAATATAAGTTTATCATGTCTAAAAAGCGTGAAAAATTTGTTTAACAAAAAATAGAAACCGACTTCTATGGCACAGAAAAGCGAAAAAATAATTGAAATATATGTTGGTTTCTTTCATATACAGTACATAGTACATAGTTCTGAAGTCGGGGCTCATATGTCATACTTGTAGAACATAAATTCGTCGTTGTAATCTAATAAAACATGTTGAGCACCGACTTCGGGTCTATCTACTATGTACTGTGTATGTAAGAAACCAACATATATTTATTTTTTTTGCTTTTCTGTGCCATAGAAGTCAGTTTCTATTTTTTGTTAATTTTAATGAATGTATGGGTATATATGGATTTTTATTATGTATATGGATATGTATGGATTAATTCTAGAATTAATTTGAAAATGGTACAGATAATGACATTCGATACAAACCCCATCATTACCCTGGCGCGTGACGTCTCACGTCACGTGTTCAATTCAAAGATGACAGCCATCAGTCCACTCCAACAATTATGACTATAATAACCTCCATTCCGCCGGACGATAATGTATCTGTATTGCCTTTAATTATGTCACTTTTTTATTAATCTGTACCTGTTACTATGTGTAAGTTTTCACGATATTCAAAATGCGACCATATTTACGAAAAAATATAGTTTTATCTTGATTGTAGTTATGAAGATTAAATAGTAACATATTTTTAGAAAGCTGGTATAGGAGTTTTAACTTAAAGGCTCTGTTTTAGAGTTTATTTTAACTTGTATTTAAAGTACAGACAATGAATAATTTCCATAATAAGTCAATATTGCGTTTTGACACGCAATACACTGACAGCATTCATTATCTATAGCGCTGGTAGCTTAGTGGTTTTAATACGGTGTTTAATACTAGATATCCAGGATTCGAATCCTAGGTATGTATTTTTATTATATTTCACTATACAATGTGTCACTATATCGTAACACAGACTTGCAGACACCGAAATGCACTTTATTAAACATCATATAGAAGATTTTTTTTGCTGCCGCGGCACGTGTCAGGTACGGTTGATGTCTATACATATAACGAACTTTAATTATCACATCACATTTATTAAAGTGCGTAAAATATTTTCTTAGTCAAAGGGGAAACCTTCAAAATGGGCATGGTTATCCGCTACGAACTGGTGAACACGGTGCGTAAAATCTTTTCTTAGTCAAAGGGGAAACCTTCAAAACTGGAATGGTTGTCCACTAGGAACTACCGCTCTCACCGCTCGTAATCCCGAAGACTACTACTACTAAGGAAGAGGTCGTGTTGGCACAAACCTCGGGGCCAGGCGGCGTGAATACGGCTAACACGCAGCAACTGCAGCAGCACGTCACG
>MOOZ01000845.1:341099-353286 GCA_002930495.1 Cecropterus lyciades
GGTCGTCCAATTCATACACTTACTACACTCATAGCCCCACAATAGGATTTTCTTCTGTGTTGTGGGTGCCATGGACACGCACAAAGCCGAATACACAAACACCCACACCAAGAACAGAAATCTAAACTCATCATTCATTGTCATTAATGAATAAAAAATAAAAAAGGCACGGACGATCCGTCTGTGGAGTCGTACTTTTATTAATTAGAAAAAAAAAACTCATCATTCAGATGTCTGTCTGAGTCGTACCTAGGACCCACTGCGTGTCAGACCGGTATGGTGACACGCGGGTGCGTGGTGGAGCTCTTCATTTGACCACCCGGTCAACGGTCGAATAGATAACCTTTTTTCTTTTGGAAGTCACTTAAAAAAGTTCTACTCGAGCACATGTCTTCGTTAAATCACTTCTTAAATCAAAGTCCATTATATTTAAGAGTTTAAATAAAATGGGCTTCTTAATATCTTATATCCACAAAGTAATCTTCATAATACTTACCGAAATAAATGTTATTCACAAAATCAATAAAGTACCGTTGTACAACTCGTTTTGTTAATCGTTTTCCAAAAACATAATGTTAAATCGACACCCATTGTATCGATTCTAAATATCGATTCCGACGTTATAAATGGCGGTCGTAAAAATATAATTGTCAACGCGTTATGTTAAATGATTATTCGAGGTATTATGAGATAGATGATAGAGAACTCAGGCCAATAAAATGTGGTATTAAACCTTGAAACTGCACGAAACTGCAAATAATAACGTTGTCACAATGCCATTTGCTTATTACCTATATTTTCTTTAAGACGAACATGATATAAAATATATTTTTAATATTTCTTTTTTTTTGATAAATTAAATCAACGATAAATTAAATCAATCAAACAAGACGATTACTGCTAGATACAAACTCCTACAACCAATTTAAACGGGTAAGATTAGCAAACGAGCATGCAGTACCTGATAGTAAGTGGCCACTGCCGCCCATGGTTTTTAGTAATCAACTTAATTTAAAACAAGGGTCGCTCTGAAATCAATCACAGATGCGTTGCTACTCCCGAGAACTACGATAGTCGCCTCATGTGAGAATGAGCCGGCAACCATCCAGCGAATGGCAAGAAATGCTTCACGAGAGAAATAAGTGTGGCGGTAGTACTTCCCTACTCGAACCATACTCGTTTTATTACCTTCTAAGACAATAGGAAATGACACTCTGTCATTCTAATAATAAATAATGAAATCAAATTCAAGTTCACTTTATAGGATCACAATTTATAAACATAGTTTTTGTCAAGATCGCGTGGTTTCGACTATTTTATTACATTCGACGAATTTGATCGCGATTGGTCGTGGGCGTGGAGTCGATTAATAAAAATCAATAAATTATTGGCAATAATAAATTTGGAAATAGTTTTGGTAATTGAGATCCTTGTAGATGCGAGGTTTATTGCCTTCTCTGATGATGTGGAACAAATCGAAAACAAAATTAGTTTTGCAATTTTGATTACTTGATTTAGAGTTGTCGTGAACAGTATCTTTAATTGAGATTTTGAGACTACAATTTTATTTAACATATTTTTATTAACATTTCAAATTTAATGTATCATCATTATAATTTGCTATAATTTTAGTGTTATTTTTTTGTGAAATTCTTTATCCTATAAGTTTTCCTAAACGTTTCAAATAATGAAACGAAATACTTTTCAAAACCAATCATAATAGCATACTTAAAAAGTTAGATTCAGTGACCACTCATCATTAGTTCTTCTTCATGTTGGCTTTACTTCAATTATGTAAAACGATTAAAAACTAGATTTGAATAAGAAGTATCATTGAAGTTTCACACGTTTTAGAATCATGATTAAATCTAACAAGGTGTATGAAATTAGTCATTCAACTAGTGTGTTAAATTTTTCAAGTGGTATTGAAGCAGTTTTACGGATTTGGAAAATGACTGTACAACCATTTGGCTAACAAGGAACAATAATCGGAATCAAATCGATTTTTACGATATGTAGTTAAATGTAAGAGTTATTGATATTTAATTTTACGATACACTTGCATGCTTAGAGTGAAATAACAAGACCCCTGTATAATACTATCGTCATGGGATATTTATGACTTAAATGAAAATTTTAGTGAAAGGAGGGGTTGAGTCAATCTGCTCCAATGGCACATTGTCTTGGCCTAAATATCATGTTTTTATGCAAGAAATCATGCAAATTTATTATTAAGTAAAGCGTGTTTTTCATCAAATTTAGATTAACATTATTTGAGATTAAGGGGGGAGGGGGTGTTGAGGCAAATCTCAGTACATCACTAATCTATCATCATGGTAGAGAAGGAGTCGTAAAATCGTTAGAGTCACCTCACGACCAGGGTCGTAATTGCAAAGGCAATGCACATAAAATACACCATCATCCAATCTCTTGTTGACGTATTATTGGAATTTAGTTTTGTTTACACACTTTCGACTTAACGATACTAGTTTTATGTCAATAGTTTACTCTTTTAATACTAACAATAAAACGGTATCAGCCCTATCAGTGAACAAGCTCACGAGGTTATAAATGTGATTATTATAAAATTACAAACAGCCGATTCGATTTTAATAACCCGCATGAATATTTACGATCGTGATATTTATTGAATGATCACGAACGGAAAATAAAACGCGATAATCTACTGAACGGCGCTATAATCGTAAATAATGGAGTTACGAGCAGAATCGTTAAGTAAGAAAAGCCGAACGCGTAGCTACTAAAGATTATCGTAAACTTAGATGCAGATGATGGCCGCGTATCGTGGCGTTGTCCTATATTTTAGTATTTAGGTTAAATAATGTAGTATATCTACTAAGCAACAAATATTTGCAAGTTATCATCATTTGCATCGAATTAAAATTTGGATCAATAAAGGAAAGATTTATTATCGAAGATTAGAGGCAAATCAAGGTTTTAATATGACTGATGTAGTTTTTGTACCAAGAATACAATAAAGTCAGAACATTTTATTTCAATGATCACAAAATATTTATGTTTGTATAAATAATAACGATAACTCGATAGAAATTAGCCAACTGAACTGTCAACGACAGTCGTGTTCCACAATATTCCAGAAATGTCTGTGTAATGTATTAAAACAAGTATTTGAATTAGATAAACACAAATTTATTAATGTATTTCGATCAAATAAATATAGATCACTCATGTTTTTGACAATTAAATCACTATATTAAATTATTCAACCAATAGTCTTAATTGTATTATTAAACCTCATGAAACACTCTCACAATCTCTCAGCTTATCTATGAGGTTCAAAACCCATTTACGTGATAGTATTCTCCAGAATGTTTTCAAAAGTACTTAAAATCCACCAAACATTAGGTCTTCCATAATTACTACTATAGTAATCCTTCTTATTCTTAAAACATACATTTGCTCATTAGTTGCCAAAGAAAACAAACAATATCTTCATCATTGTAATACTGTAGTCACTAAACTGCAGCACGATAGGAGCAGTAACACTGCAGTTCGCCACAATAACAAATATTAATACAAAATTCATACCTATTTAAACAGAACTTTAAAAGACCAAGTCTGTGAAACATATCATTATCGAACTTCTCGAAATGCTAAAATTACCAGCATAAATTAAACATACAGACAGGGAAATACTCGGCTATTTGCATACATTTAATGAAGATTAAGGCGAATATCCCATAACTGTTCAGGGAACAGCCGATAGAGATAAAAGGGGAATGTCAACGTGCTCCTTACAAGCAGAAATGGAGTCACAACTCCACTTAACGTTTTATGATGTCATTTATTTTATTTTTATGATTCCAGTTTTTAGTACCGATCGCTTTGTATGTCGTGATACTATTCGTTTCATTTATATGTGAACTTAAAATAAAAGTGAAAAAGACCATTACCTTAATCTTACTATTGTTGGCAAAATATGGCAATCTGAGAAGAATCTAAACTCAGAAGAAATTTACGTGCAAAAAATAGCAAGAGGAAAAAAACCAAGTGGCAAAATAGTTAGTATGGTATAATTTAGTATTTCGAATATTTAGAAACAAACAATAAATTTAAAACAAATGTGGCAGCAACAGGTAAAAACGTGTGTGACAGCTCCGACGCACAACTGGAGTTTACTCCTTAAATAGGATTGTCTAAACTGATAAAATTAAATTTTAAATTCAAATAAGTTTCAATTGTTGTAAACAGCGCCATAGCATAGATATGCTACGGATTAAAAAACTTGAATTTTCAATTGTTGTAAACTGCGCCACCTATGCGACGGATGAGAAAACTTGAAGTAATATTCAATTGTTGTAAACAGCGCCATCTATGCGACAGATGAAAAAGGGAAAGGTGCTCACAATAGATTGCGGTCCAAAAACGTAACGGTCATTCGACCACTAGATTTTACTCCTCATATTTTTCACATACCGGGCGCCGTATATGAAAATTAATTATTAAGGAGTAAACTCCAATAAAATTCATCAATTATTGAACCGTTCAGTACTGTTCTTGAAATTCGCATGTACGCTTACGGCTTAACGAAGGTACCGTTTAAGGTTTTACGATTTTTTAATACTTCCCCTAAGGCAACGTTAACTGCTACCGATGACACACTTAGCATTTTCTTGTTAGAACTGTAATTATAGTAATACTGTCAAATATATCTCTATCCACTTCGTGTTATATCTTTGTTAATTTTGGATTGAGTTCACATTTTTCAAGAACACCTCACGTTTATCTATCTACATTTATCACTACGTCTGCAACGTTTTACCCGACATTTATGATACTATTTTGACGCAAATTCCTATAAAGCGTTAAATTAAAAAGAGTAATATATTAAATAAAACATATAATTAGCTGCTTTAAAATAAACTGAAAAGGAAAAGACAAGTACAACAATTATAATGAAATAAATTTAAACAGAAATTATAGATTAACGGTGCTTCACCCAGTTACAGTTAAAGTAGTTCAGAAAAACTATCAAAATTACTTTAGGTTACTAAAGTAAGTTTTACTGAACAAAAAGAAAATTATTTTTGTTCCCCATCTGCAGCACTTTTACTATATAATTTATAATTCAATATGTTATGTAATTCTATTACTTTTCTTTCTTCTAAGTTAATTATATTTAGAATAGATGATTTTTTTCATAATCATTTATTTAATTGTATCGTGATGCTCTGGGAAGACTCATAACGATTCCAGAGCTGATGAGCACCAGCAAATATATATTGTAAAGTATTATACTATCTGTCATTCTGTGTTTTAGAAATCTGAACTTGTTTTTGTTTTATTTTACAAGTTTATTTGTAACCATGTATATAACATATTATTTATAATTATTTAAAAATAACAAAAACAATCAAGAAATCTATTTGATTTCAGAAATCCCTGGGATTTATCGAGTTAGTATAAGACTTCCAGATTTGATAATCTTATGGTAAATAAAAATGGCAAACTAGACAGTGCCGACATAACAATATAATTCATTTGAATTGCCGAATACTTCAAAAATGAATAACATAATCGCTAACCTAAAAACATTAAGTCGCTTCAACCAGACAAAACAGAATGCACTTATACGGGAATCAAAAAACAGTGGACATGAAACATTAATGTTGTCACTTGACAAATGATCTAGACGCTGCAGTCTTTGCTCAACTTCCAGCTATAACTTGTCCCACTGCGTACGATAAAATATAAGATGTTAACGATAATGTTTCTAAAGACGTGAAAGTACATTTCCTAGTAATGTTCATTAGTATGAAGAAGCAGTTACAGTCTGTTTTGATACGACGAAAGATCTGGTGACGATTCGAGATCAAACAAACAGTCATGCAAGTAATTTGGAATTATTTTGTGGCTCTGGTCTGGGTGTGAATATCTTGTCTGTACTGAGACTGATATCGCAGAAACAACTGATAGCAAAACAACGAAATTGAAATGAGTATGGGTAAGCAGGATGCATCAAAATAGGTGGACCAAAATCGTCTTACAATAAGTAACTGAAGGCGGCTATCTCCGAAGATAGTACAATGATCCGGGCAAATATTTAAAATTTTAACTGCCTCAAACGCAGAATAAAAACTGGTTTTGCATTTGCACCTTTGCTTTACGATGGGAAATTTTAAATTTAAAAATATATAAAAATCTTTAAATGTGTCTATGCCTCTTTCCACACTAGGAATCGTTGTATTCTACTCGCAATTTATATTTTTGTCGATATTTCACATATTATATGTTTTTGGATTATATAATATAAAAATATTTATATAGATACATAGCTAGTTATTCATAATCAAGAAATGTGTTAGTATATTAGAATAGTTCCTTTTATCTCGCTTAACAATCTTTTAATAATCGCTTTCGATGATACAAGTGGCCTCTGTATCCAGACGCACTTATTTATAAAGTCCGAGAACCAATAACGTGTATAAAATGTGTAGATTTTATTTCATCCGAAAAAATGTAGTCGAAATTGATATCGGAATTATGGAGCCTCATGAAAGATTCAGCTGTCTGACTGCAACGCTAGTGCGGAGTTAGGATTTATTCTGTTGTCGACGTTTTTTGTGCAAAGCAATGACAGACAAGCAAGTCCATCAACAGCATGAACGGAAATGGGGAAATCAATAGAAGGTCAGACTACTGCCATTATATATTGGTTTTAACCAATATATAATGGCAGTAGTCTGATTTTTAATATGACGTTAAATAGATAGATGATTTAAAATTCAATGCATGATACATTTGCTATCTTTGCTAATATTGTAAATGCAAAAAAGATTTGTTCGTGTTGTCAGATCAAATTACCGGAACATGCAAACAGCCTAAATGTTACTTAAGTTACTAATTTGATAACTTAGTCGGGACCTATTACAGGAATATTGGAAGATAATCTAGCGGTATAAAAAAATCGATGACCCTAAAATAATATTCTTATTCCAGTTAGGAATGATACTAATTAAAAAATTTTACTCGTAGACTGGTCGATACTGATATTACACTCGTTTTTTACCAATTACGTGCATTCAACATAATTACATATATTCTAGATTAATAATAAATAGAAAAAATATTTAAATTACATTTTACAAATAAAATTTAACTATAAATCTCATACTTATATTATATGTTATTCTACCCGTCATCCAATTTAACAGTTCTCATTTCTGACATTTCGAATTTCACTGACATCGTTATTTTTTCTCTTACACGTACATCGACGTAATATATTCATATAAGCAACAAAATGTCCAAAAACGTCTTCAAAAAAGTCAGCACGTCCTTAAAAACTACCAAAAACTCTTAATCAAAAGCAGCGAGTTCCTAACGAACTTTTTCCCGTCATATTAGATTTATCGCCTTATCTCGAACCGAGCTGCGATGAAAGATTCATGAGACACCGAAATCAATGTAGTGGCGACACATTGTTGATAAATGGCCAATATTATATGCAGTTGTTTGCAACTCCTATCCCGTATAATTCTTACATTTGAGTGTCCAGCTCCGATCTGGCTGAATAATTCCTGTACTTGAAATGATTCTGACCTTGATTGCTAACGTTGTGTATTTGGAAATATTTGGAACTTTTGCTTGTTACCTAGTAACTGCAAGGAGGGTACTTTTATTAATACTGTAATAAGGCGTAATCTACCCGCGCTTGTCCAATTTTATAAGTTTATTCTTTTTGAAGTTTAACTTCTTTAGAATGGTGGTGATTTGAAACTCAATGAAACGAAAATGATCCATTTCTAAATTAAGATAACGATTTCACTTCATAACTTGTATAAGAGCTCACGTATTATATATGCGAAATAAGATGTCCGAATATGGACTACTGTGATCACTTAATCAATTTTTGAAAAGTTATATCATATTATATAAGTATATACAATTTTTGAAAAGTTATATCATATTATATAAGTATATATTCACAAACATTTTATTATTTTGACGACCCGCGTAGTGGAGCGGTCACCTTACCGGTCTGACACGCATTGGGCCCCGGGTTCGACCCCGGCCAGACAGACATCTGAACGATGAGTTTAGGTTTCTGTTCTGGGTCTGGGTGCTTGTGTGTTCGTTTTTGTGTGTCCATAGCACCCACGACACAGGAGAAAATCCCAGTGTGGCGTTATGAGTGTGTGAGTATATAAGAAAGCATTATTTTTTTATTTTATTAACCTTCACTTCTGCGGTACGTGAATTACACACACACTATTTTTGGTTACATTTAGTCGACTTAGATTAAAAGATATACATGTATAACATTTACGTTCCCTGATACATTATGTATGGATTCCATAATTATTTACTAAGTACTATACTTTACTAACACTAATAAAAAATTATAATAAAATACATCATTACACTTGTAATGCGGCTAATTAAAACGGAAAACATTAAAATAAACTTTATGTACATATGTAGCAAGAAATAAATTATCATTCTAATATTTAAATTTATATACCAGTAATATGTTTGCTTCACATTGTACATTCAGTCATTCTGTTCTCGTTTTTATGTTGTGGAAGCAAATGAGTCTTTTTGTGGGGTTTCTTGAAGTCACGGGTCTACGTCAACAAGCCTCAGACTTTTGGAGTTTGACAACCCATGTGGTGGAGCGGTCGCCATACCGGTCTGTCACGCAGTGGGTCCCGGGTTCCATCCCCGGCCAGACAGACATCTGAATAATGAGTTTAGATTTCTGTTCTGCGTCTGGGTGTTTGTGTATTCGTCTTTATGTGTCCATAGTACCCACGATACAGAAAATCCTTGTGTGGGGTATGAGTGTAGAAAGCGTTTATGTAGAAAACGTTCTTGGAGTCTCGAAGAGTAGAAATTTCCCCCCGGAAGTTCTCGCAAAAGTAATGGAAATAGCCAAAAATCGGCCCCGTATCGGGTATCACTTCTGGCTCATTTTTCTACTCAACGAAGAAAATTACACAGAAAACAAAAATAATCAAATAAAAAAATTAAAAAAAATGTTTTAATAAAAAATACAGTCAAAGAATATCGGATAACCACTTTTGCGCCACCATATATAGTAAAAGTAGCATGTGAGGTGTTTTGAAAGTGATAAATCTATTTGTTTGACTGCGACGGTATCTCTACCTCACCATTTTCTGTCATATAGCAACTATACTACTGTGTTGAGATAGAACTGCACTGTTCTGACCCCGTACCCGGATATGAAGATAGTTATCTAACAAAGCTATCTAACATTGCCCTCAGGCATCACGAGTCATTTAGGGAGGCTAAGTTGTTAAGCCAGCGAAAATTTTGGACGCTAGTGTCCTTAGGTGACGATGCATCTTTAACTCTACTTGAGGTGGTCAAATCAGCTGGGCGATGTACCCTATTGCTACTTATCTTAAAGAATTGAGTTTTTATCTAATGCATTGCATTGCATTGCGTTTATTAGATTCAGACGCGACGACGTACGACGTGCGTTTGACATACATACTTGTATCTGACTTCTTTAATTGGAAATATATAATACTAGATAATTTCCGCGGCTACGTTCGCTTCAATCACGTTTACAACGGTAATGAATATGCCATGTGTTAATCCAGGTCATAAATTAAAAGCCAAGTTTCAGTAAAATCCGACCAGTAGTTTTTGCGTGAAAAACTTACAAACACACATACATACATCTTTTCACATTTATAATATAAGTTAGATTTCTTATTTCTTAGCTTTATCTTGTATTGCATATAAGATGATACACTGACCTCTCCAAAAAAAATCGATAATAGTAAATTATTGTTAACATGGTAAAGCCTTGTTATATTTTTAGACATGATTCTAAATTTGTAGTATTTACCGTATATATATTCAAATAAGTAACATTAAAACGAACTGCGTCATCCTTATAGTGATATATTGGCAGCCATTACAAATTAATCGCCATGACACAATCACGTGTATTGTAATTTGTCGATTAACATTAACATAAAAATCCATCTATCAAAAGACTATAAATCGCATATCACGATGTTTTTACATTCGCCGTATTTATAAATATAATTGCTTACACATAAATCAAATTGTTCATCCCGCTGTTAGTACAAAATGTCTTATCTAAGATAGATTTTATAAATTAGATAATAGATTTTATTAGTGGTAGCGTTTATATTATTATTAATCGATTTCAAGAAACCAACTTTTATAAATATGTACCTAATTGTAGAACAATTTGTAATGTACCAAACACTAATCGATATTAAATATGTTAATTATTAAAAAAATAATAATAATAATGAAATCTAGACAACAAAATAAACATTATAAAATTTAAAGATGTGAAGTGACATAAGACAAAAGACGCTAATGAGATAAATATGCAAGAGACAATATCCTAACTAAACAGCTAAAATGGCACCTCCGTATCTTAGCAAACACATTACCTACCACTTTCGGTTGGTTGCGTAATCGTTTTCTTAAAAACACACGGGCATTTGTCAAGCTTTGGACAGCCAAGCCATTCATCACTTTCCATACTGGCCACTTGACTTGTCAAACGAACATTACTCAGGCTTTCCTTCACCTCGTTCCTTGGCTATCTTATTCTTGAACTTCCATTACCACTGCTTCTTTATCAAGGACGTCGAAATTTCATCCAGAATTAATCAAGCAATGGATTTGATCAAGGAAGTAAAATCCATCGTCGTTTTCAGTAAGGTTTTCGGCTTAACGACCAGGGGTGGCTATGTTCGTTACTTTCGGCACCAATTTTTTACACTCGGTCGGCTGTTTGATTGATGACTGAAAGGTGTACGGTAATTAGTTGAACAATTAGCGGGGTCTTTGTTTTTCGTTTCTCTTCCCGCCAAAAGTCGGATTCAGGTTTTTATTGCCACATGCCTTGTTGGGATCCCGCGTGATAGGTTTGGGCTTAATTTTACATTCACACGCCTTGAAAGGCTTGTTAATTATACTTTCGAAGGCAATAGTGTGAAATTTGCAACCTGTTTTATTGACGAGTAAAGGACTTTTTTGTACTCAATAAAAGTACAAGTTAAGTGAACGTAAAATGATATCTGTATTATATTGATAATGAAACTGTCTGTGGTGACTGTCTGTTATTGAACTGTCCCAGATATGTCTAGGAGAGTTCTGCAATCGCTGTTTTTAATTTGTAGTAGAAAATAAGTATGATAAGTGGTCACTTCCATTATTACTTACTAACTGTACCCAACCAACACAAATATGATTAGAGTCTTACTTTAGTTCAAGCTTTTTTTTTTGTTAGTAGAAAACGAGCATGTAATCCACCTGTCCATGGACGGTAAGTGGCCACTACCGCCCATGGACACCTGTAATCAACTTCAGATAAGATCAGAGTCTTACCTGAGGTTTGGCACAGATACGTTGCCTCCGTTACCATGAGGACTAAGTTGGAACGCCTCGGATAAGTATATCGCCGTAAGTAGTAAGCAATGCATAACACTACTGCTATAAGGCAGAAATTCGTACGGCAGTGATGCTTTCGGAATCGAACCACAAAGAGTTCTACCACCCTCGACATGAACTTAGTTAGTGATGTCCATGAGCACTGCAGGCTTGTTCGTTACCTTGAACGAAAAAAGGTACAAACTACTTCAAAAATCTAAACACATACCAGACTATATGATTAAAGTGAAAGTGTGGATGTTTGTTATACAATTACTCAAACATAGCTTAACGGCTTTGCCTGAAATTTGACGCACACGTAATGTATGACCCGACTTTGAACATAGGACTATCATTATTTTCATATTATGGTGTTACGAATTTTATTTCCTCATTAGAAACATTTAATTGAAATCCATGCACACACGAAGTCAAATGAATTACTCATATTTTTTATTTACATTATGAGCATTTTTTGCGTTTTCTACACATGATTACGAGTGTTAGGTCCATGATTATTAGCCATCATTCAAACTGGTTATACTTACATATATATTCAAAGGCTTTCCATTAAGAATTTAAGGCTCGCTCCGCCGATTTCCCTTCACGTCCTGCATCCGGTAATTTGATGTCCATATTGAGTTATTACCGACAAATTATATACCCATCTATCAATTTCTGAATGAACAATTTTCTACAGATTGCGTTTTAATTTCACCTCCTCATATGTACTTGAATAAATTATTCCTTTTGCGGC
>MOOZ01000845.1:394666-445585 GCA_002930495.1 Cecropterus lyciades
CTTTTAGTCGCCTCTTACGACAGGCAGGGGATACCGTAGCCCTATTCTGGTCCCGGAACTACAGGGACAATACATTTTCCACCTAAACGCTAGGACTGCTTCATGCTAGAAATAGGTGTGGCGGTGGTACCTTCTAGTAACCTTGTATATTGTTTATTAATTGATCATTTATAAATAATGAATATTACTGCTATGCTATTTGTTCCCAGTTTATTAAGCTAATATACACATCCTATGGTCCGACACATAATGTTATTTCTATTTATAGACTCAAAATTTAGCTGTCTATTTCTATGTGATATTTTTTATATTAGGTATACAATCCATATTATAATAATGTAATAAATGCAACATGCGTTATCGAGAGCTGCAACTCCTGCGCATCGCATCAGAGCGCTGATTTACGGGGGATTATCTTGAAATATCGCGCGCTAACGAACGTACACGTGGCTAAACATGTTCGCATCGTATAAATATCATCCGACTTTTTTATCTGATTCGATTTTTAACCCCAATGTAGTTATGATGGCTAGTGTGGAGCTATTGAAGTTTAGTGCTACAAAAAACGTCTAAATATTACTAGTTCATGTATTATATTATGTTATTTAATTATCATTTCGTTTATTTAACTTTATTAAGCTATATAATTATGTACAACTGCTGTCTTTCAGTATGAAGGGTGTGAATAAGCGAAGAAAATTATATTAGAAGTTCTTAGAGGCAGCATGGTCTCTGTGGTGGGTTTCAGGTAAGACTTTTGTCTTATTAAGTCGATCAAACCCACTATGTCAAAACTGCAAATAACTGCAAATAAGTGAAATAATCTCCTATTAAAATAGTCTCTACAAAATCTAACAAAGACATTTAAATAAATTGTGAGGTCACTACGTCACTAATCAGTGCACTAAACAGCAAGTAACTGTTTATCTTTGGTCTACAAGTGCTACGTAATAACAATCATCACTGTTCAACTCAAACAAAATTACCATAAACTTTCCGACCATCCTTCACTACAGTGTACACGCTTCTTAGAAAATCACGATAAAGTATCGCAAATACATATTTCACGCACGTACCCAACCTTTGATCTTTGAGGTTATTCTTGAACGGAACGAGAAATTTAACAATTACATATAATACCCTAATAAATAATCTGCTCGGCTTAAATAACTTTGTACGAAGAGTTATGCGCGAACCGAATCTTGCGCACGGATCAAAGGGTTGATTTATTGGAGATTACTGTAAAATCTCGCATGCTAACGAACGCACGTGGCACAACATGTCGAGTGATGTAGAAATAGGTATCCTGTAAATTGGAGTACAAAGAAGTCTTCTATTACATAAGTACCTAATAGAAACTTTCCTCTCACTGCAGTGTTTGGAGGTTCGAATCGTAGGCAGACAAGAGTAGTTTTTCAAAGTGCAAAAACGGTGAAGAAAAATATGAGAAATTTACACCCCTGATACTTCTGCAGAAAAAAGGATATAAAGTCAACCTATTCGCAGGTACTTGACCAATGCAGTAGACTATAATCTAAATCACTCAGACTATGAGAGAAGACCCGCGCTCAGCAACATCCCTTTTTAAGGTGGTAGATCCCTTTTTGATTTGACTATGGAAGCAACGCCGCCACAACTATTTCAACCTTATAACAGCGGTGTCCATTGTTGTGTTCTGGTCCGAGGGGTGTGGTAAGGGAGATATACTTATCTGGAGAGTTAAAACTAAGTCCTTAGGAGTAGCAACGTATCTGTGGCTAACGTCAAGTAAGACTGATCTTATCTGGAGTTGATTATAGATGTCCATGAGCAGCAGTGGACGCTTTTCATCTGGTAGACTGCATGTTCGTTTGCTGCTTCAAAATTCTAAAAAAAAAATAGATTTTCGTCGCCATCTATATAAGTATATAAATTATACAACGAATGAAACTTTTTGATGACAAAAGTACTTTCCTATTTAATGTACTTAGTACAATTCGTGTTTCTAGTACGAGATTACACACATTAAATATTTATACCTCTTTCAAGCAGTGATATTAATATAGACATACACAAAAATACATACAAAGATACATACACCCATACACACAGCAGTCCATGCCGTAAACTAATAACAACATCGATTAAATTTCCTAACGATCTCCGTCTAACTCGAATCGTTCCGGGAATAGTTTTAAGCGTAAAAACTCAATTTATCGTATCTCGTCTGTCGATCGATAATTCTCCGCTGACTTGCACTTCATATCCAGGAGCAAGTGAGTGGCAAACAGGCCCCCGAATCACAAACTGAGATATATCATTACCATTATTTCAACAATACCACTCACTGGTATCCAATTACATATCGGCCTAATAATCGATTCGAACAAAGAGCCAACCATCGATTTCTTTTATCCGTCAATCAAAAATCGATTGTCTCGATCCGATCGAATTGACGACCAAGTTATTTTGACAACTGTAAATATTAGTAAAACAAACTCTGATCTTTATAGTAATATATATAAGGTTGTGTTAAATTTTGTCTGTGTTATGGATGGTAATGATAAAATTGTTGGTCAGGACGTCCAGAGTCGAAGTTGATTGACGCTTGATCGAGATAATACAAGCTTTGTGGGCTAAGCGACTACTGTGAACGAACGTTACAGTGCATACGATCAACATATATGCGTGCTTTCTACATATACAAAGAATGTAATTTACATATAATTATGTAAAAATTAATATAAGTAAGATATATACTTATATTATATCTAAAGAAAGTTTGTGAGGATCTATGTGTAGTGATTACTCTTTCACGCTAAAGCTACTGGTCAGATTTCACTGATATTTGGCACACAGGTAGTTTATGACCTGGTCACATGTGATACTTATTATCAAGATACGCGACCGAAACGGACGGAGCTGAAGGAAAAGCTATTCAGACATGAATAATAATATGGTTGTGGTAATTAATATGGTTTATTTTTTATATTTGTATTATGAAATTAAGAAAGTACATATTATTGTAACCGCGCACATACAGTTAGGCATTTTCTTTTTTTTTGTCTATACATAAAGGTACTGTCAAATTTACGTGCTTTCGTTTCTCAGTCAAATTTTATTTTTAGTTTAAACTATATTAAGTACGCTTGAGATCTTATATTCATTATTTGCACGAGGTATAATACTTGCTGCTTTTAGTTAGATCATGTTAATATATATACGAAATTGAGTTATTAAGCATATTTATTCTACTTGCATGATAAAATTTCTTCGTAGATAAATCATAAACCACTTTCAGTGTAGAGCATATGGTTGAAATGCTCGTTAAAAAGGGATATCCCCTCAAAATCAGTTCAGAAAATACAGACTCGCGACATGTACTTTGGATTGTGATTGACGACACTAAAATCGTGGTCCTAATGGAAGCTGCACATCAATTGCTGAGCAACAAACTTAAAGATAGCGGACCAACTAAGTTGCTCGCTATTGACGAGATTGCACTTAGTCGTCAAAATGGAACTTGAATTTTTTTATCGATTGAAGTAGCAAACGAGCATGCATCCACCTGATGGTAAGTGGTTACTGCTGCCCATGAAAATCTGTAAGCAACTTCATATAGAACAGGAGTTCTATCTAAAGTCGATCACAGTTGCTACCTCACGAAGATTACGATGGTCGCCTCGTATATACATAAGTCTCAAAACAAGAATTAGAATTAGAAATAAAATTTCTGTCCAATCAGATATATTAAAACAAAACTAATTACTACTTAGTTACTAGGTCTTTTTAAACTACAAAATATCTTGTAAACAGCAAACTAGTTGATAGCTCTTCAGTGGAAACGCGTCCTTAAGACGTCGATTGCATTTCTCGTGATTTAAAAACATACAATAGCTACGTAGCTCTCCACTCTGCAGTAATACTGCGTTGTTTATAGAAAGCCTTTAGAATGAAGAAACCCATGCCCAGCGGCAGATATCAAGAGCGGCCCGTGTAAAAGCCATATCATAAAACATATTCAATCTTTATTTTTAAAAATGCACGTAGCAAATGAGCATGCTGGCCAGCTGACGGTAAGTGGCCACAGCCGCTTTACATCTGTAATCAGCCCTACAGTTTTACCACTTAAGTCTTACCAGTTGGCGTAACTACCGAGCACTAACACTAACGTAACACCCGCACTGCCGCCCATGGACATCTGCAATCAACCCCAGATAAGATTAAAGTCTGATCAAAGATCTGGTTAGCCAAAGATGGGTTACTACCTGTGAGGACTAAATAACTACGCCTCAAATAAATATATCTCCATTCCTTACCCTTCAGACCGGAACACAACCTTTAACACTGATATTTTAGGCAGAAATAAGTGTGGCTATGCTTCCGGAGTTGAACTACGGTACGTTCTACCTTGCTTAACACTGCACTTAAAAACAGGAAACATACATTAATTATAAGTTTAAGTTATCAAGACAACGTCAACCGATAATAAAAATTGCTCCATCACAAAAATCTGCGTCGGCATACAGATAATCGAATATGGATGATAAAATTTCACAGTAGCCGAGTGTCAGCGCCGCCCCACTTCCATCATTCCTGAACGATAAGCGACAGTCGCGATAAAAAGCGCTCGTTTATTAAGTTCATTACGTTGGCCGCCGTGATTCGGTAGCGATTGTATATCCGCGTTTGTACGGTCAACAGCGTCAATTGTATTTATAAATATTAAATTATCAACAAACATTTTAAAATAAGTAGCCCTTTGTACTACGTACTTTTACCCGGCTGCAACAGAAGGAGGGTAAAGTTTTTCGATTGAATGTATGTTTGTCCATTTCTTTGGCACGCTACAGTTGGGTTCAGTTTGAGAAGTCGGGTCTTTTGTTTGTATAATAATTTCTTGTTAATAGCATTTATTGGAACGAAGTTCCTTAACGTGGCTCAAGGAGTGTGCGAATTGGTAGAAATCATCACGTAACACGCACGCGCACAGCACAGCACAGTTGTGCGCGTGCGTATATCGAGAAGCCGGGCTAAAATAAAAACCGATTCCTCTATAACTCACTCATTTATGTCAATTAGCATGGCCTTAGGTATGAAAACAAAACATATCTGTTTGTTTTATTATTTTTGAACGTGTCACAAAGCAAAAAATGGGCCAAGTGCGAGTTAAACTCGCGCTCTGATGGTTCCGCACCATTACCTATAAATAATTGAATGATTTAGTTTTTGTTATCTTTTATAACCAATAAATACATTATAATAGAATTTTTAGACGCATATGTTGTAACGATTACTTTTCTTATAAGAAAACGTAATACAAATTTGATTTCAATTTACCAACTAATAATTTGGTTAAAACCGCCATTTTGTGGTGAAAGATCGACCGACAAGGAATTCTCGATAAGTTGAATATTGAAAGCGCCATCTATATCGGAGTGAACCGATAGAACACTACAATGTTAGATCGGAATTAAAGATGGCGATGAAGTCGAATAAGGAAATACGCTTGTAATCGTATTTTTTTAATATATTATTTGTATTCAGATATTACATACGAATAAAATAGGTACTGATGAAATATGAATAATATTTTTCGATTTTATCGATATCATTATAAAAATAAACTATGGATAATTAATGAACTGGATTGTTGACATGTGGATTTAAAGCGGGGTCTCCTTTATGCAGACCGCCCGATTTTTTACCTGAGCCACCATAACATTACAAATGATGGCGAAATTTACCTTGATATTATAATTATATTGTAGCAATTTTTCATCGCTGAAAACCCTCATAAATCGACGTCTTCTAAAAATGAAACCTAGCTAGATCGATTTATTTCCCCGAAACTCCTTTCATACTAATTTGAATAAATATCGAGCAACACTAGTCCACACCCTTTAAACCAAAATACAGCAGCGCTTAAAACTGCTGTTATTAGACAGAAATAAGTTTAGTGGTGGTCCTTCTGAAGCTGAATCACAAAGGGTTTTATCGTCTTCTTGACCACCACATCGTACTACCACGTGGCACAGTTATTATATTCATTTTCCTCTATATATCTTAAATATATAAATGTTTAATGCAAAAATAATTTGAAAATCTTCATTTATGCAACCTGATTAAACTTTCCTCTTTTGCAGACTGTACCTATGCATATCAAATGATCGGCCGCCGACCGGTTGCAGAGTCACTAAATGATATACTTTTGACAGTTACAAAGATATTTCAGACGAGATAATATTGACAGCGGCGCGATCCGAAGCCACAGACAAAGATAAAAAAATACGTCAAGTGCGAGTGGTTTCCTAGTACAGGTTCTGTATGTTTAATACCTGATGGATAAGTTTTTCAATTAATCTAATACCATCGTTAGAGATTTGGATATGGTCACCGCGTTTGGTGTATGTTGGTTAGTACATTTCAATGTTGATGTCACTATGTATTATGATGTTATTATCGCGACTTAAAGTCACGCCTCTCACGGTAATAAGTATCCCACTTATTAATTTAGGTCATGAACTATCTATGGCCAACTATCTATGATCTGGCTTCGTATGTTTTCTGAATCTCTCTGTCTGACAAAGCAAAGTAAATAAACCGAATAAAAAATATAAATTAATGAAAACAAAATTCAAATAAATTTGAAGTTTCAGGGTGGTAAAACGAGTATGAAGTGAGTGAGGGAAATCCCCCACATACATCTATTTCTGGCGGGAAGCAGTTCTTGCGTGTCTGAACACACCCTGTGTTGCAGACGCGACCATCTGTGATTGACGTCTGATAAAACCCCTGTTTTTCATGCAGTTGCTCATTGATATCTATGGACGGCAGTGACCAGATAGAATGCACGCTCGTTTGCTACTTCAACTCTTCATATACAACAATTCATAAAAATTATATCAAAAAGGTCTTTTGATTTAACCACGGTACCCTAAATCGCTAATGTACATTGCCAAACCGTTTATCGGGGTCCCAATGTGTTGGACTTAAGGATTGGGTTCTGGAACCAATTATCTGGTGCCGATGGAAGTGATTGAGGACCGAATTAATTATTTACATTGCAGACTCTGGATTAAAGAATGATGGTTCGTTTTTTTCTTATCAAATATTACGTGGCAATGTTTTTTATATGCTGTTTATATTATTGTATACGTGGATAACATTAAATTTGTAGCACAAAAATATTTTGTTACTATTTTCTATTAATAAAAGTTTGAAATTAATTTTCTATTACAATGTTTTTAAAGTTCTTTTATATTATTGTGTATTTGGACAACATTACATTTTTGGACAATAAATTATTTTGTTACTATTTTCCATTAATAAAAGTTTGAAATTAATTTTCAATTACAATGTTTTTAAATTTCTTGCATATTATTGTGTATTTGGACAACATTACATTTTTGGACAATAAATAATTTTGTTACTATTTTCTATTAATAAAACTTTAAAATTAATTTTCTATTACATTTTTAGCAAAGTTTTTTTTTTTATTTTTTGTCTTTTATTAAAGTACCATAAAAAACCAAATATCCTTACCCTAAACCTTACGTGCAATAAAAGTAAAAGTCAGGCGTGTCTGTAGGTGGTATGAATATATTTGCAAAAATAAAAAGTTTGATTTGAGTTATTTTTTACAACATTCGTAGAATATCGTAATAATTTTCTTATCGGATATTATATCATATTTGAGTATTCAGCTTATATGCATAAATGTATTATTTATTTGGAATGAACAAAATATGAAATAATTAATATTAGGTATAATGAAATATGCATTAAAACAGAATAATTTAAGAAAATTTCATAACAGAATACTTCTAAAAGAAACTTTGAATTAAAGAAAACGATTTTATAATTTAGATATACTTCATATCTGTAGTATGTTAGATTAAATTTTATCAACTCAATCAAAAGCTATTACAAGTTATTTTTTTAGGCGAGGGTTACACCGCGGTCCATACCCAATAAATATTATATAGTAAGTATATATAATATTCATATTTTTACTAACGCGACGTTGTTAAACAATTATTCTTCTACATTCTACAAATCATTTTATAGTCGACCTTTAAAAATGTTTGAAAATTCTACTAAATCCAATCCAATCAATTTTTTGTAAATCTTAATTAACATAACTCATAACCAAACTCACTATTGGAGTAAATAAAATTTAATAAAATTATTATCACTGTTTCACGGTTAGGAAAAATGTCGGTAGGAAACCTACAATCCGTGGAGTACTTTGAAAAAGTTCTCAGTGGTGTGTGTCTATCAATTTGCACTTGGCTAACTTGGACTAAAGCCTAAAACTCGCTCATTCCGACAAGCGGTGGGACATTAATGTGTTGACAACGGCGAATATCATTATGACGACCCGCGTGACGAAACGGGCACCATACCGGTCACCATATGAGACAACCATCTTAGTTCGTAACAACGCATCTGTGTTTGACTTCAGATATATAAGTTTTATAAGTTGATTACAAATATCCATGGACAGCAGTGACCACATAAGATCAGGACTGCATACTCATTGACTACTTCAATCGTGTAAAAAAATACAAAAGTAGAAGCGTATGAGATGCGTTTACCTCATCCCATCAAACATAGACGTTCCGTGTAATAAACAACGGTATATGTCGGCGCGCTGTGACGCGTTTTAAATTGAATAAGAAATAAATCTTGTCACTTTTTAAGGCTGTATTGATGGCCGCTTGTCACTGTCACCGAGTTCTTTATGTCCCTTGTCTGCCATGTTATCAGTCCAGGTATATTTAACTTTGAAAGAGAATGACGGGTTTTGAATGGTGAATTTATTTTTCTTATTTAGAATACAATTGGCCAATTATAGTCTGTTGTGGGTAACTTAGTTAAATTTAGATAATCGAATAAAGTTTATTAAACTCAGTGGTAAAACGTTACGTTTACGTTTACGTTAAAGTGCAAAAGGCGGCGGATACCTATTTACTCCCGCATAACAACTGAGGGATAAGGATGTGGCTGAAAAACAGCGCTGCACAGAATTCCGATTCTGTGTCAGCAAATGCCGAGCCATCTCCTTTTATCTCTGTACAATTAACTTTTATTAACCTTTATGTACTGTAAATTGTTGAGATAATAAAATATATTATTATTATTATAAAACAATTTTTGCTTACTCTTCGTGAAAGTAAGAAACAAACTTTAAAATTTCATGTTAGCAATAATGTTCGAAAGAATATTTTATCTTTTTCATTCATTCATCTGACTCTTAAAAGCCCACCGATATAAATAAGCTGTTATACCTAGACCTAGGCGAATATAGCGTTTAGCTGTACAAGTTATCACTGACATGCATCATACGTATGAATAATAATGATAATAAGTGATAGTATTAATAATAATAATAAGTAATAGTATTTTTATTATATATCTGTAAGCACCAATTGGTCAACTTAGTAACAAAGTACCCTTGCATCATTAGGATTGAGGAGTTGAAGGTAAAAAGTTTTATCTTATATTTTTGCCTTGTAATCTCATTTCATATCCGTAGCACCATATAACTATCTTATATGGTTTAGGCATTAAGTATCCCTGCATCATCAGGTTTGAAGAGTCGAACGTCATTTTTTTTATCTTGCGTGTTTCATCTTATATCTTTTCACTATTATTAAATATACGTAAGCTCCAAATGGCCAATTCTTACGGTTGAAGCATTCAGTACCCCTGCATCATCAGGGTTGATGACTTGAAGATCAAATTTGTCATGGTATGTCCTTGCTCAATAATTTTATTATATATTCGTAAGCATTAAATGTATAACTTATATAGTTTAGGCTAGCAGTACCCTTGCATCATCAGCATCGAGGAGTAGAAGGTCAAATTTTCATCATAATATATTATGCTAAAAACCTAATACTCCTTCGAAGTTTCATGGGAATCGAATCGGTACAAGCCGAGTTATCCCTAATTATCTAAAAACCAGGGGAAGTGATGGTGGTTTCCACCCCATAACCGAAGTGATTACCATCGAATCACATCAATGTCCAAGAAAGCACGTATAATGCCGTTTCGATGGGTAGCGGCATCGCATAGTTATGCCCGAACATACATAGTAAATAAATATAGATATACATAGCCTCTTTCCTTTGGGAAGTCGGTTAAAAACCGCATTAAATCAATATTGGCTGCTAAACTATATGTACTAAATTATATAAACAAATGCAATATAATGCAAGGCATAAATTATAAAATAATACGAACAATTTTAGACAATTTACAGACATGGCATGATGATAGCGTGCGCTGATCAAAGATCAAAGAACAGGAAAGTGCTAAACACTTGTAAAACCAAGTCACAGTACCGTAACTACCAAAGTGTTTCATACCATTCCAGTTCCAAAGGTTAAAGGGATTGGTAACATAATAGCGTGTTTAAATAAAGCGCAAGATCCCATACATGTGGTCGGTAGTGAGCATATGATACCGCCAATTCCACTTAAACCACTCAAGATTGAAACCCGAAAAGCCATAAATCAACTGATAACGATAACTCATAGTATGAGCGACCATTGAGTCGGATTTAGTACGCTCTTTAGCGCTTTATTTGACTCGAAACAGTTACAAATATACCTTGAAATTATGTTTTATCGACTACATATGCAATACTCTATTCTAGTACAAGAATGAATCGTATTTTTACGTTATTAAAATTGCAATCGGGAATATCGGGATCTTATTACGTGGGATCTTTGACTGTGTTACTCTGAAGGCAGAACCATCACTTTATTTTTGGACATCCATTAATTATGAATTTCATTTAAGGGGGGTAGTGCGGGTCAAATATCCATGATGGTAAGTGATCACTGCCGCCCATGGACGTCAGTAAGCAACTTCATATAGAACAGGGGTTCTATCTGAAGTCAACCACAGACGCGTCACTACTCCCGATAACTAAGATGGCCACCTCTTATATATAAGTGAAGCGGCAACTACACCCTTCGAACGAAACGCAAGCTAGAAATAGGTGTGTGGTACCTCCCCGATCAAATTACACTGCTCTACCACTGTAGTAGGTGGAGGGATTGAGACAAGTCTCACTACATCTCACTAAAGGGGGATGGAGGAATTGAAAAAGCGTCAAAATCACGTCACATAATTATTATTGAACCTCCCCTTTTGTCTTATAACATAAATATTGAGTTGTAATGTATTCTGGTTTGAATGGACGCTGTATATGAACTGAGTTCACAGGAATACTCTTTTCCAATTATGGGGACCAATTCCCATTTGTGGGAAGCACAAGGGTTGTTACTACGACCCGTTTGTTTCACAATAACAAGCAAATGTAAAAATAAACCAATATTTAAATGGATAAACCACAATAAACCAGGCGATTTGTAACAACGTAACAAATCGCCTCGAATCTGATCCTTTCGAAGTCTGTTATTTATAAACTAATCCCAAGACGGAAGTATGAAAAACAATATTTACTACAGCATATATCATGCCGCTAAATTAACGTTTCAACAAGCAAAGCGCTTGGGGAGCTAATGTAGCAGCTGTCAAAAGACTAGCCGTAGGATGACCATGAATTTTGGAAATATGTGGATTTGCATAGTATGAGTTCGTAAAAGAAAGTGTTTATTTAATGAGTTTAATGGATTTTCTGATATAATCATGTTAAGAAACATAAATTGACTCAAGCCTAGTAAAGGAACAACTTTTTTTTCGTACGGAAGTAGCAAACGATCACGCAGCCCTCCTGATGATAAGTGGCAATTGCTATGGACATCTGTAATCAACCCTAGGTAAGATAAGAGTCTCACCTAAGGTTAGCAACAAATGAGTTCCTACCCCTGAGGACTAAGATGGAATGCCTCGGAAAAATATGTCTCCCTTACCACACCCTTCATAGCAGAACACAACAGAACATAACACTGCTGTTATAAAGCAGAAAAAGTGTGGCGGTGGTGCTTCCGAAGTCGAACCTCAAAGAGTTCTACCACCTTCAACCTAGGAACTTTAGAATCTCCATTATTTATCACCACCTTTACCACCTCTTTAACATATAAGTATTGAGAAATTAAGGAATCTTATCCATACTTCAACACTATTTTATTTTAAATATCTTAACCATAATGTTCTTTAATACTTTTACCATGTAAAGTAATTAATCAACAGGATTATTGCATGGTGATTGGAACGAGTACAATGTCCTACTTATATTATTTTTACAGGCAATTAGGAATTCTAAATGCTTTATGTTATAAGTACAAAGATAATTAGTAAATTCCGCTTTCTTGCAATTAAGACTAAAATACAGTGCATTTCCATAAATATCGATCTTAAAATGTGTTGACGAATAAGAATCAATCATCATGGCAGTAGCTTTCGTATGAGTTTGTCTTGTTTCTTTAAAACAATAATTGTTTACGTTTTTCCCCATACATTGCAATGTACTTTGAAAGGCAAAAACATAAAGAATGATTGTTTTAAGGCAACAAATGAAACTCGTATTTATTTTATAAGATTGAAGTAACAAACAAGCATGCAGTCCACCTGACTCTAAGTGACTACTGCCGCCCATAGACATCTGTAAGCAACTTCATACAAAACAGGGAATCCATCTGAAGTCAATCACAGATACGTTGCTACTCCCGAGGACCAAGGTGTTCGATTCATATAAACGTAAGTCTGTAACCACACCCTTCCACGTCACGCAAGAACTGCTTCACGCTAGAAATAGGTGTGGCGGTGGTACCTCCCCGGTCGAACTGTACCCATTCTACCACGTTCCTTACGTACTAAGGGCACAGGTCTATAATTGAACATTTTTTAATATGAAAGTAGAACTTCGATTACCTTTTTCACAGTTTGCGATTTTAATTTTTAATACAAAAGAGTGTTCTTTAGTTTAGTCGCCATGGTCACAGCATCGCAACAACTTTTTGTCGGTTGTCTTCCACCGCCACCTAGCAGACAGAGTTGATCTATTCTCCTTTGGGCTCACATTTTTATCTTACAAAGTGCTCGGATAGACACCGGGGAACTTTGCGGAAAATTCATCTTTTGCGACCCTATCAAACGACGTAACTACCATCTCTTTATACGCAATACTAAACTTTAATTCAAAGACAGAGTATTGGTAGTGTAATGTGCGAAATTTCTACTTACGTATTTGTCGATGAAAGGTACGGAAGACTCGGGTATAAATATATGAAGGTACATTAATCTAAGCAGACGTACATTCTTCGTGAGGGCAGAGTTGAAATGGCGTGAAAATATGACTCGTTATTTATGTCCCGTGTCACGACGCGAATGACGTGACGTCCTTTTTAAACGACTTTGTTTGGAAGGAGTTTTTGTGAGAGGATTTTGCGCGACGTAATGATATTTTAAGGCGAATTTGAAAAAAGAAATGGAAAATGAACCTAATTAACCAGTAATATGAAAGTTTAAACACTTATTCATACTTTTATAAGTATTTTTTTGAAAAAAAAAGAAATAAAGAAATATTTTTGCACTAAAACAACTAATTTAACGAATAAAATAAATGATTTATTTAAAAAAAGCTTTGACACTTTTACACTCAAAATACTATATTAGAACTTATTATATATAGTATTTATAAGAACAAATTCAATGAAAAAGTGATTAATAAAAAAACGGCAATTAACTCATATACATTTAAAAATACTTAATTAGAAAAAAGCAGCCGCTTTGATTTTATTTAACTGAAAACATTTATCTTGATCCTACTTATTCTGAAAAAATAAAAATATTTAACTTATTCCTGCGTTTACCACGATAATGAGTATCATATGTGTTAATCTAGGCCACAAATTATCCGTTTGCCAAATTTCAGCAAAATCCCAATAGTTTTATCGTGAAACAGTAACAAACACACATACATCTTAACAATCTTTCGCATTTATAATATTAGTATGATTTTCATTGTAAGCAAGTTAATGTACTTATTGGGTTGTACCAACAAAATAAAAAAATATTGTATTGAATCGGAGGCAGCTATACAATAACGATTTTGGTCAGTGTTACCTTTTTTTTTGTAACGAGCGGGAAACCTTCAAAATGTACCCAACGCCGTGGGAGCAACGCCGGGTTATGTAGGATTTTTACCGCACTAAAACCCCCCCAGTGGCCGTCCTCAGCGCTGCGTGGGGGACGCCCCTTACGAGCTCTTCCCGGTGAGCATTTGCAGTCACCGTGCCTTCACATGTTATGACGGTATGCGACCACACATGCCGCCGTCCTTCCCGAGGTCGCTTGGCTGAATGGCTCGAGCTCCCTCTCTTACCGCCCGCAACCCCAGAAGCCCTCTTTTACTCGTCTCTTACGACAGGCAGGGGATACCGTAGCCCTATTCTGGTCCCTGAACTATAGGGACATTGGTCAGTGTTACCTACAGTACATTTATGGGTAAATAATAATGTTACTTTAATATAATTCTAATAAAATCCGTATAAAGAACATGTAGTAGTGAAATAAAGCTTTTCTTTAATACTGTAGGCATGCCCAATGCTGGTTGAATCCCTAAAACAAATAACCAAAAGCGTAAAGATATTATCAAACTTTAGCATCACAGAACATAATCCCCAGCTTCCGAATTGTTTCAACACGAGTGGACAAACGATAAGCGATAAGTAGTTTTCAGTTGAAATTGAAATAATGAAAAATGTTTGATTTATACCGTATTTGTTGATTGATGGGTTATATAATGAACATTTGATTATATAGATCAAATTATAGATTAAATTAATACACGTAGCGAAAACTTCCGATCCCTTTTTGTGTATACTGCGCACATAGATTTGGTATTTTTAAAGTAAATGCACAGATATAGCATATATATGCAGATTAAAAATATTTACGCATAATAGGTATTAAATATTTATAAAACTAAAGAAATCAAAACAGTTGTTGTTTACAATGCTGATTATAAAAATTAGTTAATCTAAAAGGCATCTGCGTTTCAGAGTGTATAATGATTCCGGTTGCCATCGTTGTGTACACCCGTTAAACTTCGTCAAAAGCTTTTGGGGGAATCAAAAACAACATGAGTTGACCAAAAAACTAGGGCTACCATTTGTATCTACTATTGTAGTGGGAAAGAGAGTATATTTTCATCAGTAATTCATACTATAAAAAATACATGTATATATATTTTTTTCTAAATAAATGTTCGTAAGACTCTTATAAAAAATACTTTTTTTTTTAAATTGGAAACCCTACTAACAATATATACCTTGGTAGCGTAATAGACTATACATATGCAGTAGGACATGAAAAGAGCTGCTGCCGAGCGAAAACTATTCTTCTTCTCATGATCGCTTACCTCCGGCGAGGAAACAGTGCCTTAAGCAAGGGTCGAAACCGCTTTTTCAACGCGCACCGCTAGATCAACACCGCTGGAAACTTATGACGTCGTTACACTCACACCGCTAAGCTGCAGCACTTTTTCGCTGAATTTATTTGACAATTATTAAGGTGTCCGCATTAGAGGCGCATTAGAGCTCCGTTGTAGAGGAAATTCATGTTTTTCTTGGGTTGTTTTCACCCGTAACTCAGCATAAAGGCCGACACGTGCGAACTATTAGCTTCCCGGCTGAGGATTAGAAAATAATTCAGCTCCAAATGTTATTATGGGAGCGGTGGATTTATTTTATTGCTTCCCAAGATATATGTTAGTCTTTCGGCTTTATCCGCGCTTCACGTTTGTTTATTGGGAGCGAGATATACGTGTGTAGCGAATTTTATAGTCTCCGGAGACTGTTACCGACTCGCAGTTCTGGTGTAAATCTTCTTTATGTGCCCGTTGCGCTGTAATTATTGCGTTATTCGCTTGAGCAACTCCCGTCCTAGTCTTTATTGAATGTACCTATAAAATATTATTGATCGCCGCAATAAAAGATGCTTTATGACGCTCCGGCCATTTTTTATTTGCGCTTTTATAACTGTTGTGTCGTTATTGCTATTTCTGTATCTGCGTCGGTTCCCATTTCAACGTTTTATGCGATGTTTTCATCGATACCAATAACATTTGTGGATGTTTGTTAGTGTGTAAGGATATTGATAGGAAGAGATTTATTTCTTTTAAAATTGAAGTGGCGATCGTACATTTTGGATGGGTATTGGTTGCTGGCACTTATATACATGTTTAGACAACTCCAGAGAGAATTGAAGTTCTATCAGAGGTCAGTCATAGATATAAGCTGAAGGTTTTTTTTTATAATAAATCTACGACTCCGCATACTGATCGTCCGTGGCTTCTTGTTAGTTTTAATTTGTCACATCTTTATTAGTCAAAAAGTGTATAGCTATACTATGAGCTTTCCCTGTACTACCGCATTCATCCCGGTAACGGTCTGAGCTGTGGTCCGGCTGTGTGCGGTGGTGGCAGTGGCGGCTGTACAGAAAACCTTATCTAAACTTACTTTATAGGACCTTTTTTTCCTTTATTATCTGTTTATGGTTTGTGTCTCTTTTTTTCCTGTCAGTTACATGTTATTACTACACACTACACATGTTAAGCTAAAGGTTGTGGAACTCCGGAGGCACTACCGCTACACCGCTTTGCAGCAAAACAGCAGTAAGTATTAAATACTACTTCTGCTTTAGTTTAAAGGGTAAGAAAGATATACCAATCCGAGGCATTCCAATTCCATTCTTAGTCAGCAGAGATAACAAAGCATCTATTGCCGACGTCATGTAGGACTCTGAAATTATCTGGCCTCTTACCATCGGTAACAATAGTCTAAGTCTAGAATATAAATGCTCGTTTGCTACTTTATATTGTAAAAACATGTGTACTAACTTGAATGCCTCGTATGTGTCTCCTTCCGAAACTTATCAAACTAGATCATTACTTAACATTAATTTCTTAATTCATTCAATTCATTCATTCATAACATATCATGGCTTTAAATTAAGTTAACTAATTACTTATAACTTTAACTACCACCACGCAAATTTTCACCAAAAGTATATCAGAAACTCCATTTTTCTTCACAAAACAACGCTCCACCTGGCAACACTGAACATATTTCTTCCTTATTATCATTTCCACTACGCTCGCCTGACACTGCCAGTGTTGCTACATTAGCTCTTATAATTGCCGAGGTCGTAAATATACTGAATGCAACGTGGGTTCTGAGTGCTCCCGGTTTGCGTTTTATTTATTTTTGTGCATTTCGCGACAATGTTTTAGAAATGTTTTAAGACAATAAGTGAAGAAGAGAATTGTGTGAGAATTGTATACTTATATTAACTGGAAATTGACCCATTTTAATATGTAACAGGTACTTGGGATATTAAATTCTTTATTGCCGATATTTCGACCAAATTGTAAGTATTGTGGTCATTTCAATACGTAGCAAACTTCAAATGTATGTATATAGCAAACTCTAAATATTTGAAATTAGCAATTTAAAAATAGTTCAACCGACTTACATGAGATTTCCACAAGAAGATTGACTAAGTTACATGAGGGACATACGTTTTATTATCTGTGGTAAGGAGAAATATATCTAAATGCAGGCGACGAAAAGGAACTTTATTTTTATAACAGAAGCGGAAAAAAGATAAATAAAGAAGAAGATCTATCTCTGAGGACTAAGTTGGATAAGTATGTCTCCTTTACCACACTCTTCAAAACACAGCAGCGTTAATAATGTCGTTATTAAAACTTTACAAAAAAAAATTGTAACAGGGTTTCCGAAGTCGGATTACAAAAGGTTCTAGCTTTAAAATGAACATTTGAAACTGACTCAACACAACAGTATCACCTGAAATATTTTAAACGTAACTTGATTGTTCTGAAGACTAAGTTGAATTGCCTCATAATACAACCTAGACTTTTGCAACGAGCCTTTTTGTTCTCTTCTCTCTAGAATTGGCAGAGGTTTGATGGATAGCAACTTGCATGTTTGGCAAACAGGTAGAGATACGCTATATATATCTAATTCAGTACTTCTAAAAAACCTAACATATGAATACGAAACAATGGACAATGGAGCGCTAATAAAAATAGACTCGTTCATTATATCAGCGGACGGATCCATCTATTACGATAGCGATTCATTTCACGCAATTTATTACAGCGATACATTGCGTTAACAGCGATATATATAGCGTTGGCGATACAATCGCGTTGCAACAAATAAGAGTTGCGCGCGATACGTCGGTGCGATAACGCTAAGCGCTCGACGCAAATATTTCGCGTCGACGTCTTCCTCGCGTTAGTTAGCTTTATATGTCGGGATTAGCGTAAGGTATAAGGGAAAAGCGATTAGAAGAAATGAGTCGAAAGGAGCTTTAACGTGTAAAGCACACACATATATAAAGACATCAATTATCGCGCATGTGTGTTTATTATGAAAACGTTGTCTTGTAGTATAAAAATCAATTATGCTAGCACTTTTGCTATCAAATCGAGCAAAATAAGATTTTATTATTATTATATTTTTTTATCTAATTAAAGAAGCAAACGAGCATATAACACACCTAATGGTAAGTGGTGACTGCCGCCCATAGACACCTGCAAACAACTTCATATAAGACAGGGATCCTATCTGTAATTGGTCACATATGCGTTGTTACTCTCGATGACACAGATACTATCATACATATGAGGCGATCATCTGTGTTAATGTGTCAAGTGAGCTGTCAATTACTGGTAAAATTGTTATTTTATGAGCAAATTATCTTATGCATGAATACTTTTAAGTAAGCGAAGTTCATCTTTTCACCTAATTACAAACTTATCTTAATCAAAAATTACACCTTTGTCACAAATTTATATAGGCGCTAATTGTCATCAACTATACATAAAAGTCAGAAAGTACAAATGTTATATTTATTCATTTAATTAAATAATAAAATTGATCATCGCATAGAGCATGCTAACGCCTCAACCTTGAGTTAATCAAACTCGCTCTCCGCCTGTGACTTGTAACCCGTGACTGAACTAGGTTGCCTAGGATTTACGTGCCACGTTATTTGACTATCGCGCTTGCTTACCTAATACGTGCTGTTTGCTAAATACAAGCAGTTCTAGCAAGTAAACAGCTTTTTTATAAAATAAACCCGTCAAGAACGAGACAAGATGAAGAGCTAGATCAGTAAATAGCTTGAAATAATTCAGACAAGCATTTTTGAATGAGTGAATGAGCAAGATCTATATCTTATATATATCTATATATTATAGATAGCTAGTTAAATACTATTATTTAACTAGCAGATCCGTGCCCACTTCGTTTACCAAAAGGAGTTTACCGCACCACTCGCCGAAGGATGAAGTTCCATCCACATCAACTCGACTCGTGGCGGTCTTCCACGATTTGGTTTGCATATTCGTTTTTGCCACGGACGTGTAAGATGTGGAATGAACTTCCTCCTGAGGTATTCCCGGAGCGCTATGACATGGAGCTCTTCAAAAAAGGTATGAAGAGTGCTCTCCTTCAAAGCCGGCGATGCATTGGCGACTCCGCTGGTGTTGCAAATGTCCATAGGCGACGGTGACTACTTTCCATCAGGTATCCCGTCTGCCTTATTAGGTTTAGGTTTAGGTATAAAAAAGGAAGGTTATGTTTTGACCGCGTCTGTATGTACATATGTATAAAAATATAAATAGATAGCTATTTGCATGCCAATTTGGCGAAACATGTATGCTCTATTATGTAAAATCTTAATGTAAACTACAACTACCTTTGTTTGTTACCTTTCAAGTGAATAATAAAATGTTTATAATTATTTCAATACTTCTTAGTATACAATATTTGATTTAGTTATTATATGGCAGCAAAATGTATTGTTTTCCTGCATGTCCAACCAGAGATAAACCAACATATATCTGACTATGGGAACAACACTCTTTTTAAATCAATGCTTCTTCTTGTTCCGTACCATCATCTATAAAAAACGGCAAAAAAACACGTTTATTGCATGGGAGCTGCCCTTAAATATTTATTTTATTTTGATTTCATTATTTATTTTCAAAATTTATAAATAAATTAATATTCTGTGAATATTTCAAGCGTCTACCTGTTGCCATTATTAATATCAAGCACAAAAATTACGTTGGTTGTATGGGACCTTTAAACCCTGCTTTTAGTATATGTTGTTATGGCAGCAACTGAATTACATCATCTGTAAAAAAATCAATTGTTTGCCTATCACAGTTCATGAGATACAGCTTGGTGACAGACAGACGGACAACGGAGTATTAGTAATAGGGTCCCGTTTTTACCCTCTGGGTACGGAACCCTAAAAACATCTAACAGAAATACCACCCAACAGATGCACTACAGCACGACATGGTTGTGGTTACATACCTATACTATATACCTACTTATTTACCTAGTTGTTTAGGAGTTTATCGCGGACAAACAACGTGACACGTAATTTATATATATTAAGAAGATAAGATATATACAAGATTGGAATAGCAAACGAGCAGTCTACTTGGTGGTAAGTGGTCACCGTCCATGGTCCTCAGCAATTTCACATAGAACAGAGTTATCTTTGAAGTCTATTACATATGCGTGACTTCTCCCGAAGACTAGAATGGTCGGCCCATATAAAATATAGTATTTTTACAAAATAAACATATTTTTTTATGCGAACGATAAACGAGCATGCAGCCCACCTGATGGTAAGTGACCACTGCCGTCCATGGACACCCGTAATCAACCCTAGGTAAGATCAAAGTCTCACCTAAGGTTAGCCACAGATCCGTTGCTACCCCTGAGGGCTAAGATGGAATGCCACGTAAAAGTATGTCTCCCTTACCACAACCTTCATACCAGAACACAACAGCGCATAACACTGCTGTTATTAGGCAGAAATAGGTGTGGCGGTGGTGCTTCCGGAGTCGAACCACAGAGTTCTACCACCTTCAGCCAGAAATACGTGTGGCGGTGGTGCTTCCGGAGTCGAACAAAAAATCTTACATGTATATCAATATTTTTGTCTTGCTGCTTCGCATGGAAATGGAGTGAAATTTGCATTATTATTGTTGGTTTGCAAGATACTATGTCCTAGGTTCGAGACTCGAATCCCTGCGGACAAATGTTACTTCTGAATTTTCAGTGAAGGAAAACATCGTGAGGAAACACTCGAGGGTTCCTTAACAAATAGTTGTGTAAGGATGTGTAAAGTCACCAATACCTACGCATTTGGCTGACGCGATGGGCTATGGTCTAAGCCCCTCTCTCTCTGAGAGGATACCCGTGCCCCGCCGTGCTTGTGAAGAGTACGGTATTAATTTTTAGCATATGAAAACCTTAATAATTAAATCACTAGTTCGCATTCAGATTTTGTCTTGGGTTTTTGCATAACACAGTAGCAAACAAACCTGTATTATCAATACAAAGTACTACTCTAAACAAAAACTTGGACACAATCCGTATTACACACATAAGTTGGTATTCTTCACCTCATTAATGCAATTTTAATAGAAGTTAAAATAAAGCGATAGTTAGTAATTGTACTTAAAATTTCTATCAGGTACTGAATTTATCAAAACAGTACCATTAGAATCAAGATAATTTTATTGTAGATCTGTACAATTGTGGAGCGATTCCCATAAAATATATTTTATTGCAAGTTATCCACGATAAGCCGATCAGAAGTCCCATTGTGGCGAACACCAATATCCAATTTCCAGATAACACTGTTCTGGTTGGAAATAACAATTGGAGTACAAAAACAACTCCCAAGGAAATGAGTCAAGCACACAAGTGTTTTATCGAAGACAAGTGAAACAACTTAATAGAGGCTCGATCGTTCGACTCACCTTCTAGCCTTATCTTTATCGATAATGGCGGAATCGAGCCAACACTACCGCCTAACTACATTACTTCACTACCTCTCAAGTGATCCCCTCAGCAAGGCAAAACTAACCCTCTGTCTCCTGTTCTACATTCGAATTCCTTTACATGAACTTCTGGTAACAATGCTCCTTGCGACACGGTCGTATCAGGAGCAAACATGATCGCAAATTGGAACCTTGTGACACTAAACGCAGCGAAATCTGTTTCATATTCAACCGGTGTTGCTATCAACATGGCCGTACCGAATCAGATAATCGGATACGCTCGCATCGAGATAAAATTGAAATCGTTAGAATTGAATAAACTATCGATTGTCGGCTGGCGATATTCCTTACCGGGGTTTTTAAATTAACTCTTGGCGATTCAGCGATTCTGTGATCGTATCGTGGGTACTTAGAATAAATGTGATGGTGGTATTGAAAGTCCTCGCAGATGTGTCTTGCTTGTGATAGGCGTAATCTATCCTGGAGACAAGTGACAGCTTCTCCTGAATTGTCCCTTTTTGTGGAGATTTAGATGGGAATCACTCCGACAGTTGCTGTGATGATTCTCTCATTATAATTCTTCGTCGATTTCCTATTTATTGTTATTTAATTTATTGTTTGAGAATATGTTGCTGTATTTTGTAGTGTTTCTATCATACAAAATAGTATTATATTAGTCTAACTGAAGTAATTTAATATGTGCCTCTCCGATTTCATTAATTACTTATCAGATGATAGGACTTAGACAGCACCATAATATAAAATAATTCTAACTCGTAACTGATACAAAGCAGAAATGTTATAATGCAACACTTTGAAGGTGGCAGAACTCTTTATGGTTCGACTCCGGAAGCACCACCGCCACACCTATTTCTGCCTCATAACAGCAGTATTATGCCCTACTATGTACTGGTTTAAAGGGTGTGGTAAGGAAGGAAGACATACTTTTCCGTGGCATTTCATCTTAGTCCTCAGGGGTAGCAACGCATCTGTGGCTAGCCTTAGGTGAGACTTTGATCTTACCTAGGGTTGCTTACAGATGTCCATGGGCAGCAGTAGCAACTTACCATCAGGTGGGCTGTATGCTCGTTTGCTATTTCTATACTATAAAAAAAACTTCTTCTTCTTTAAAATATCTGTTATTTTTAGTACTTTACCAAGCAGTTCACATATAGCAAATTAATAAAGCCTTCAATAATAAATACTAAAATGTCTCCTAAAGCACGTAAAACTGAGCAGCCATTGTTTCTGTATAAAAAACGTTTACAAATACGAATTCGGAGCGCACCTCTTCTATGCCTCGCTTTGCCAAACTATCGGCGCATCTTGGCTAATTCGTTCTAGGGCTTAGCCAACTTAATTTTTTTTTTTTTTTAAACATGCATCGCTAAAAGTAAACATCGCAAAAACCACATACATACATATATAAAAGTTTCCTAATCTTCAAAAAAATGTGTGAAGTTTATTAACAGTACTTAATCAACTGTGGCAATAATCCCTTCGATATTTAGCCATTCAACAACTTATATATACTATATATTCGTCAGTTCACAGTTCAGGACAACACACGCACTCGGTAGGTAGGTAGTAGATGCAATATTTTGAAGTTAAGACAATGTCTTTAGTGGTAACTCGGCAGGAGTTGACATAAAAAATATTGCCTTAACTTCAAAATATTTGCATAATTTATCATTATTATTGATCAATTGGTATGCTAACGGATCGTCTCTTAAAACGAGACAGCTCTATTTGGAGAGCGGTACGTTAACCTTTTACATGTTTACTATAGAAGTAACAAATGAATATGTGATCCACCTGGTGGTATGAGACCATCGCCACCCACTGACACCTGTGATCAACTCCAGATAAGATTAGAATTCTACATAAGGTCGACCACACATGCATTACTACCCGTGAGGACTAAGTTGGAACAACTCGAATAAATATGTTTCACGTATCTGTCATTGGAATCAAAACACGAATAAAGCTTAACACTGCTATTATAATTTAAAGATGGTAGAATTATAAACATAAAGGCTTTCTACACTCTCCCCACACTAGGATTTTCTCCTGTGTCGTGGGTGCCATGGACATACGAAGACGAATACACAAACACCCAGACCTAGAACAGAAATCTAAAGTTATCATTCAGATGCCTGTCTGGCCGGGTATCGAACCCGGGACCCACTGCATATCAGACCGGTATAGTGACCGCCACATGGGTCGTCTCTCTCTCGAGAATTCATTATGGTTCGACTCTGGAAGCACTACCACTACACTAATTTCTACCTAATAAAAGCAGTAAGGTTGATATGCTTATCCGAGGCGTTCCAACTTAGTCCTCAGGGGTAGCAATCTGTGGCCAACCTCAGGTAGGACGCTGATCTTATCTGGGGGTTGACTACAGATGTCCATGAGCGGCAGAGGCCACCCACCATCAGGTGGACTGCATGCTCGTTTGCTACTTATATTTTATAAAAAAATTAGGCAAAAATAAAAAAGAGAATGAAATGTATGCCAGTATTCTATCCATAATTTCCATGTCGTAACTACCCTAATCCAGTTTAAGCCAGCTGCACGGGTATTTGGATACAACGCTAAACGAACGCCTCAATAACGTTTGCATGAAAATTTCCCTATTTCTCAATACAAGTAGAAAAAAAACACTTTCTACACTCATAGCCCCACGCTAGGATTTTATCCTATGTCGTGGGTGCAACACACAAAGATGAATACACAAACACCCAAACCCAGAACGAAAATCTAAACTCATCTTTCAGATGTCTGTCTGGCCGGGGATCGAACCCGGGACGCGCAGTGGGCGCGTCAGACCGGTATGGTGACCGCTCCACTACGTGGGTCGTCAGTTATGCTTATCAAGACTCACTATTTTAGGACTAAAACCAGCCTACGCCAAAATTCAGTGGCGATAAGAAGGCCTCGGCAGTTTCAAATTTATGAGGCGTAGGTCTATTTTTGAAATTTTGATGAGGGATATGAGTGGTGTGAACTCCCTAGATCCCCCTCCCCCTGAATCCGTCATTAAAGACTTTGAGTGAAGCTTTACTTCATATCTTATTAAAAATCCGTACCTAGTCTTACCTTTATTAGTGATTAAAGTAGTTCCCGTTAAATAATTCTGTAAACCTGACATAATTTACCCAGATGTAAAGATACCCATTTCTCGCTCACAATGAAATAGTAAACGTAATAATATCAACATAATAACATAACAATAACACAGTACTACTGTGTTATTGTTATGTTATTATATTGATTTACATATATTGTTGTTTTTTATTCTGTTAAAAATCTATTTTATCCTCATCATACGAGTAGGCCTAGTTTCTCCACATTTCTCGTATTGTGGTGACCCTAATCCGGTTTAAGCCAGATACACGGTCATTTGGAGCGGACGCGGCACTCAACGGATTCCCCAATAACATTTGCATGGAAATGGTGCTCTTCGTCATTATATTTTTTACAATAAATGTCATATAAACGTGAACTATTAAGCGTAGGTGGTAGAACTCTTTGTGGTTCGACTCCGGAGGCACCAACGCCACACCTATTTCTGCCTAATAAAAGCAGTGTTATGCGCTGTTGTGTTCTGGTTTGAAGGGTGTGGTAAGGGAGACATATTTTTCCGAGACATTCTATCTTAGTCATCAGGGGTAGCAACGCATCTGTGACTAACCTTAGGTTAGGACTAATCTTACCTAGGGTTGATTACAGATGTCCATGGGCGTCAGTAGCCACTTACCATCAGGTGAGCTGAAAAATAAACATCTCCATTAATACCTGAGATTCACTTACCCTTTATTTGTGTTTTTATGTGTTCTTTTTTCATTGGAAGCATTATATTATGTATACTTATATACAACTAAATCATCAAATATAGAAACATAAAGATCTGTATTAGGACCTTGATAATCAGATTAGTGTCTTGTACTGTCAGTCTTAGAACATCATTCCTTCTTTTCCCATAGAGGTCTTTGGAGGCGACTGATTGACAAAATCTAAGAGATAGGCTGGAGCGTCTGTGTAATCCGAAATTCTGAACACCCACTGCGGTCACCAGCGACAACCTCCTCGAAGGGAGGCCTATGCCCGATGGTCTCCAAAAGTCGGATGTATTACCAGATAGATCGTCCGTTCACTTTTTCTATCTCATAAAAAATCCTCAATTTGCGTATTGTAGCAGCCCTAATCCGGTTTAAGCCAGATACACGGTCGTTTGGAGCGGACGCGGCGCTAAACGGACGCCCCAATAACATTTGCATGGAAATAGAGCTCCAACGAGTGGGTACTTTTATAGTTAAACTATTCAAGAACTTTCATGAGGTTTTCTACGATTCTTAGAACAATTGTAAGTGTAATCTGGGAACTTAAAGCAATAAGTACGTTTTATGTAATAACTTTTACTGTCGCTTTTTATATTCTGTACAAATTTGAATCAACGATTCCCTTTGATTTATGTAAGATTATTTTACGGATTATTATAAACAAACTTTAATTTTATAAGATTGTTGCATGAAATTTTTCTCAGTTACTTTTAATATAGCGCAAACTGACGTATTTATAAGTTGCCAATCAACTCCTACTGGACTAAGTTTGGATGCCCCGTATTGATGTGTCTTCCACCACCCCGTTTTTGCCAAGACATATTAGTGCTTAGTGCTTAGTAAACAGATTAGGTTAAAACATGTATGGCGTTGCTTTATGTAGAAAATAACCTTCCACAACTTGAATGACACGGTGATTATCAGATCTTCAATCTGCTATTCTTGAAAACTAAAGTCCAATTCACAATCCCGGAAAAACTTCCCGGTTAATGCCGACCCTAGTGATTCAGTTCCGTGATTACTTTGTTCTAAATGACCTAACAAATTGTGGTCCGCAATATCGTTAGTTCGGTTTAGAAAGACACGAGACATAATGCTTATACCCAAGGACTTGAGGTTCACTGTTAATCGAAATTGATATCAAGGTAGGTAGAAAAACATATGAAAAGGACAGGTATTAACAGGGTCACTTTGAAAGGAGTCAGCTATTTGTCAGTCGGCACTCAACATATTTTGTAAGATTACAAAGACGAATCTAAGTTCTACAAGTATAAAATATGAGCGCAAATTTCAGAACTATGTACTATGTACTGTGTATGAAAGAAACCCACATATATTTAAATTATTTTTTTGCTTTTTCGTGCCATAGAAGTCTGTTTTTATTTTTTTGTTAAATTTTTTTTCACGCTTTTTAGTGATGACAAATTTATATTTCTATTTATATCATGTCACTAATTTTAATTCATAAATATAAATTAAACCGCCACGAGAAGCACCAGCTTTCACCAGCCAAAATCGGTTCACCCAGTCGAAAGTAGCGAAGGTTCAAACATAAATAAAAGAACAGTCGAATTGAGAAACTCCTCTTTTTTTGGAAGTCGCTTAAATATACAATAGTTTTGAAAAGTAAAACGGATTTTTTGAAAGTCGATCTGCTAAGATCTCGAAATTTTCATAAATAATCTAAATAATTGAAAGCGATGGAATTCTTCGTCGTTCACATTCGACGCACCGCCGCCACATCCAGTTCGACATACTTATCCGAGGTTTCATTTAGTCCTCAAGGTTAGCAACGCATCTGTGGCCAACCTGATTGCAAGTCCATCATCGGCAGTAGCTACTTACCATGTGGAAGTACATGCTCGTTTGCAACTTCAATCGTACTACAATCGTATAAAAAAAATGTTTACTATCCAGAAACAAGTAGACAAAATGATAAAATCTAACCGCCATTAAATTCACGAAAGGGAAATAAATTATATGGAGAGGATGCAACAATATACTGCCGCTCCTATCTCCCAAAGATAAGGATCAGTATTGCTTGAAAATTAACTCCCAGATGACCAGAAGATTTACAGTCTTAATAGCTGGTGGTATGGTAGTGGTCAGTGATGGTAATTTATCAGGCGGGATTGCCGACAACTAAATTAAAGGCTTTCGGGTGTAATAAAGGCATTTGACTGGCATTAAGGGGCTTTACGACTTGCGCCGACTTTGTAATGGCCTGCCTGATGAATATAGCGTAGGAGCTAGGTACGGTTATTAAAATAATAGGTGCCAGCGGTCTTTTGGCTAGTTGGTTAATAGGTAAGTGTTACTGGTATCATAAGATTTTATAAACAATTTAAGATATTGGAAGGAATTGATAACGGATTACTTACGATGTTTTCTTTCATTGACAACCCGCGTGGCGGAGCGATCACCATACCGGTCTGACTCGCAGTGATTTCCGGTTAGGTTCCCGGTCAGACAGATATCCGAATGATGAATTTGATTCTGTTCTGGGTCTGGGTGTTTTTGTATTCGTCTTTGTGTGTCAGTGGTACCCACGACACAGGAAAAAATCCTAGTGTGGGGGGTTATGAGTGTAGAAAGCGTTTTTTTTCTCTGCCTCTAAATGACTGAGTAGTAGGTATTTGCTGTATAACACTTTGATGTATTGAAAATATTTTGGAATCCATTTCAGACCTACAAAGTTCGATATCAGGTAGTTTTGTTTATATGAGTATTGAAATAGCAAACGATAATGCAGTCCATCTGATGGTAAGTGGTCACTGCCTCCCATCGACATCATCTTCATATAGAACAAGAAAGAGGCTATAGGATTTCTAAACTAATAGAACTCATTGTGGTTCGACTCCGGAAGCAACACCACCACTCCTGTTTCTTTCTAATAACAGTGTTATGCATTTATGTATTCTGGTTTGAAGAGTGTGGTAAGGGAAATATAGTACTCAGGGGTAGCAACGCATCTGCTAACCCCCCCAGATAAGACTGATCTTATCTGGGGTTGTTTACAGATGCCCATAGACAGTGGCCACTTACCATCAGGTGGACTGCATGCTCGTTTGCTACTTCCAAATTTAAAAAAAAGATATCATTACAATACCACTTTGCTCAAATACCAATTGGTAGATCGATAAAACTAAATTAGATTTAATATAACAGTATCTTAATAAAGGGGTAACAGTAAACTGCAGCATAATTTCCTTTATCATCCCTTAGATTATTGTTCCCTAGTTTGTCATCCCCAATCCTAATTTCCAGCCCCTAAAAGCTGTTTACCGGGAGCAATGTACCAGGTACGCATAAACTCTGCGGGTCATTTACAACACGGAGACGACGTTCTATTAACCCCAGTCGTTTAATTCAATTAACGCCTCGTGCTATCCCTTTCTTGCACACGTAAAGTGTACAGCTGTCTCTGTCACCTGGATCCTAACTATCTTAATATGTCGGCCATTGTTTAGCTCGGCGAAATGAGCTTGTCGGTTTGTGGTTTTAGCATCTGTCGTGGTTTCCGCCTGGGAAGATGTTCTGATTTCAATTCATTTGTGCTTAAATGATAGCTTATATATCATTCATTATCTGTCGTTTACACTGTGACTAGTGTAATTCCAACATTAGTATAGTAGTGTAAAGACTTAAACATGATACTGGTTAAGAACTTAAGATATATGTCAAAAATACACTGGTTTGATACCTATTGAAATTTGTTATTTTATAAATATGGGCATAAAGTGAAACTAAACTTACCACTATTGCCCACGTTTGGGCTAACTTAAAACCATTTTCTCTGTTAATGTTCCTAGGTTATTGATCTCTTTTGTTTGCCTTATCATATATCCTATATCATGGGATCACCTGAGATTTATGCAAGTCAATTCAGTAGACAGAACCAAAATTGATGTATTCAGTTACCGAAATAGTACCTAAAATCAAATAAAATATATTGTCTCAAACTTCCAATATTTGTGATATTCAATTATTAAAGGCCGGATGGATTAAAAAAACTAAGTATAATCGTAGCATGACAACTAAAAGTTCGTAAAAGCTTAATAACCATAAATCCTCATTGTCTGCGACTCTCATTGTCATAGACACCAGTGTTGCCATTACTTTGCTTTTTTAACTCCCAAATAATTCCGCCCACGGTTCTACCGGTGTTACCAGGCATAATAACAAGGTATAAAATATTCTGATAGACGTCACCCTTCGAAATGTGAATTAATCACCCCGCCGTCAACAAAGTGGAGTGTCATCGAGTTTGAAACGAGAAGACCATGTTCCTATTCGTAGGCCTAATAATCATTAGCAAATATCATAGTTACATAAAATACCTAAAAAAAGGACTTAAAGTCATGAAATAAATGACTTTATTTATAATATGAGCATTCAGTCCACCTGATGTTAAATGTCCAAACCCAGGAAAAATCAGAGTCTTACCTGAGGTTAGTTAAAGATGCGTTACTACCGCTGAGGTCTAAGTTGGTACGCCTCGGATAAGTATGTCTCCCTTACTACACCCTTCAAACCAGAATATAACAGCGCATAACACTGCAGTTATTAGGTAGAATTAGGTGAGGTCGTGGTGCCTTCGGAGTCGAAACACAAAGAGTTCTAGCACTTTTTAATACCTAACATAACAATACCACCATTGTTTCAATTTTGTCCTCAGGGGTAGCAATGCATCATTCAGTAGGACTCCTAGGTTGGCGGTAATGGTAAAATATAATCGAACGGACTACCTGTTCAGTTTCTACTTCTATCGTAAAAGTATATTTTTTAAAGCACCATAGTACAATAGTTTTAAAGTACATAATAGTAAAAGTAAGAATAAAATTTTACCAGAAGATGAATACCGTAAGATGTATTGAGACCACTGTTTGGAGCATACCTTGTATAAATTTATAGACTTATACATATTCTTTCAGTTTCTTCAATAATTATTTTTCAGTACAAAAAAATTTGAAAACTTACGTGGTGGAGCGGTGGAGCGGTCACCGTACCGGTTTGACATACAGTGGGTCCCGGGTTCGATCCCCGGCCAGACAGGATATCTGAATGATGAGTTTAGATTTCTGTTCTGGGTCTGGTTCTTTGTGTATTCGTCTTTATATCTCCATGGCACCCACGACACAGAAGAAAGTCCTAGTGTCGGACTATGAGTGTAGAAAGCGTTTTTTTTTATTCTATCTATTTAAAATGCTGAAATTCATATCATTAACTTATATCTGTTCTTACAGCAAACATCAATTAACTGTACTCGTGCAACCGAATATTACAAGAAGAAATCCATCTACAGAACGTTAATTTTCGAAATATCTTCAAACAATAATGAAGGTCTCCCAATCCGAACGACCCACAAGAACGCCTAAGGTAATTACCTCCGTCATACATTATGTATGCGATGACTACAATTTTAAGCCAATAAATAACCCTGCGTAATACAGACGAAAATATGGTGACGCATTTATTATACATCCCGGCTTAATGGCGGCCATGGTGCTAGGAATTATATAGAGCTGTGATACTATCGAAAAATGATAGTAAAGTGTGTTAGGCACCTAATCATACTTTATGATGTGTATCGTAGTTAAGGCATCAAGAAAAGGATAAAGGGCATTTGCACGTTTTTTAATACCTAATCCCATGTTACAGTTAAATTTATATATGGTTAGAATAAGCAGAAACCTTATGTTGGTAATAGATGGTTTTTGTTGTCATTAATGTTTTTTTCCTGATTAAGTTAGAACGTCTCATACAAGTATGATTTTGTGTGTCATTTCAAGGCCATCTACCAACAAACAAAGATTGTTGTTGAAAATTTAAGCATTTTTTTTTAAAGAAAGAAACATCATATAACCATACAATCTAAAGCAGATTACAACACAAACAAACAAGTCTAGTATTTTGTCATGGCGCCCTGCCGGTATCTAAAATACAGTTTTAGCAGAGGCACAAAAATTAAAACAACCTCAGTATGAAATAAAGTAATAAACCATTACTATATTTATGACAATTTAGAATTTAAACGGAAAGTAAGATAAATTAAGAAAGTCAAAAACCTTCTTAGTCAAATCAAAGTGACTCACGGAGCCCCTCATTACTATCTACTGCGCACCAAGGCGCCGTGGCGCACATTTTGGGAACCCCTGATCTAAACAATTTAATAAATTACAAATAAAACTAAGAGTCCAAATCGTTGCCTCTTGGGAGACTCACGAGTAGGTTTTAAACCTTTTCAGAGACCTTACGGACCTTTTGGGATCTAATCTTATTTTTTATAACTTAACTATATTCAGTTATTTTGGTATTTTAATTCGCTTTAAATTCGTTACACTTGTACACTTTCATAAAGTAACCTTTCAAACAGATTTGTGTTTTAATAACATATTTTTCATACGTCAACAATAAATATACTTATTTAGATATAATATTTATGCTTCATAAATTGAAAACAGTGACTATCAGCTCTATACAATGTCTTGTATAATTTAGACCGCCTATTCCCTACAATATTATCACCTCGGGCCAAGGGCTTGTTTGTGAAATAATGGATTCATTCCATATTCATTTACATCCCTAATAAGATTGGCGTGACACTGCCTCTGTCGCCAAATTACCCTGTCAAATATAATAATCGCTCTACCCTCCTCTCTTAAAACTCTGTGTAATTCACTTACGTGGGTGGAAAAGAGACATGTATATTTTTGTACTTGCGTCTGAGTAAGTGACATGATCCAATTTGATTTTCGCTTTTCAGATTTTGTTAAGTCAAGTCTCAATGGGGAAGGGATGTGTCGGCTTACGAGCGTGAAACGAGATTGTGTTGAGCGAGTAAGGAAATGAATTGAATAGTCGAAGGCTTCGAACATCCTTCACCACGCTGACGAAATAAACGCTTTCTACACTCATAGCCCTACTTTAGGATTTTCTCCTCCAAAGACGAATACACAAACACCCAGACCCAGAACAGAAATCTAAACTCATCATTCAGATATCTGTCTGGCCAAGGATCGAACCCGGCAACCACTGTGTGTCAGACCGTTATGGTGACCGTTCCACCACGCGGGTCGTCATGAAGTGTCCACACGAGTCGGGAAAAGCGAATTGGTGGAGTAGTTACATGTTAATGTAAATGACCCCATGTAAATAACCCCTGTCGAATGTTATCAAACTTTTTGAAAAGATCCATACGGTCCTTGAAAAAATTGAAAACATACGATCCAAGGAAAACAAGGATGTGCCTTCCGAAATTTGCCACTAACGTTCACAATTCCGACTACACAGGACGTTGCTTAATTTTGTAAATCTGTTATGATGTGTTTAGTCATGGTTGTACATCATTTAATTATGATGTAACATTAATTATAGAAATAGAAATAGAAATAGAAAACTTTTATTCCGTCCTCAAAGTACAAATAATAAAAACAAAAAAAAGCAGTATAGAAGAAACATAATAATAATAACAAAAAACATATACAATACAAATCCCTTTCATTTACATTTTATAAATAATATTTTCGTTTTATATAATGAAAATTTTTTTCATTATATAAACTGCAACTGTTTTGCTGGATGGCACCACAAGTAATTCATGTTTACGGGACAGGCTTTAATTTTGGGGGCAAAAATGTTGCACTAACTTGCTAAGCAAATCTGGAGCGTCCATCGTGCCTCTATAGATTTTAAGTGCGGTCACTAATTGATCGTTTGCTCTTCTGGTTTTAAGCGAGTTGTAATCGAGGCATCCCAGGAGGAATGCAGTGGGGTACATGAATGGTTGTTATCCAAAGTTACGAGTGTATAAATGTCCTAAAAATGCTTTCTGAACCTTCTCTAATAGTAGCTCATGGGTGGACTCATGAGGATTCCAAATGGCTTCCAACTTACTTCGTACATGTCTGTGTGTTTGTAACCGCATCAAACTAAACAAGTAAATTTAATTTAAAGGAAAAGTATTAATCCGTAACCTTGAATTAACATAGTTATAATCTGTTTAATTACGATCCCTGTACTCTATCAAAAGTTATTATAAGTAGTTCCCCTGCAATCCCGCCCAAAGCTTAACTAGTTCTATTTGTGAAATAAATTATTATCTGTGATATAAAGATTAAATCTAATCTATTGTAATAATTTTGTTTATGGTATTACTCTATGGTTGAATTGTCAAAATTCAACAGATGGCACCGATTTATAATCTGTGAATCGCTTCNNNNTTGCGTAGACTGCAAATCTATACTCTTTGGTTCGTTAGAGATTGTAACGATAAATTTGTTAATAATAAATGGGGCACTTTAAATGATTAGTATGTTATAAACTACAGCCATATATTATATTTTATAATGATTTAGACCTCCGTTATGATTATTGGAAACCAGTAGTTAATTTTGTGAGAGGCCTTATGGACAATTTGAAAATTATTTTCTCCACGAAGCCAGAAACCAGAGTCACAGCGTCTGAAACACACTCAGACCAGAAATGTAAATCTTGATGTATGAAATATATATATTGAAATATATATATAGTTTTTCTCCAAAATATAAAAAAAAAATCTTTCCGTAGACAGAGCAGTGATATAATATAATATAATGGTTAAAACTCGTCCTCTCAATCGAGGGTCCGAGGTACGAATCCCAGGCACGCACCACTGATAATGTGCGTATTAAAAGTTGAATATCACTGCTTTACAGTGAAGGAAAGCATTGTGAGGAAACCTACACACCTGAGAGTTCTTTAATAAGTTCTCAAAGGTGTGTGAAGTCTACCAATTCGCACTTGGCCAGCACGGTGGGCTATGACCTAAAATTCTCTCAATCTGAGAGAAGACCTGTGCCCAGCAGTGAGACAATAATGGGTTGACAGTATGGTTTCCGTAGGGTGGTATGCACATACCGAACATTGCGTTTGGTGCTCCCCAACCAGGTTTTACGGTCATCGCGGTCGTTCGCGCGGCTTATCTCAGCGGAATGACGTTTCGAGTGAGCATAAATCTCCATTGTGGACAATATTCATGCCATTAAGAGGCTTAGATTTTGTTTAATGTTTTAAAGTAAACTGCGGGAAATTGTGTTGGGTTTATCTGTAAATTTCACTGTTTGTTATGCTTCTATAGTGAGAGTTTCATGCAAATATATAATATTTGTGTTATAGAAGTAGCAACAGAGCACACAGTTCATCTGTTGATGAATGTTCACTGTCGCCTAGTAGAATAATCTCTTAATTTGACCACGATTATATTGCTAAGTAACAACTAATTACTGAATGACATTAAATGAAAATGTAACATTTTTAATATTGATATAGTAGTAAAATCTTGTATTTATGAGAAACCAAATGTGATCAGTCATTTTATTAATAACTAACTTTGTCCTGCGTATTTGCGCTGGTCAATATATGACACTTCTTCGCCGATATCCCAAAAAAAAGCTTCTAAATTATTTGATGTAATAAACAATATGATATTTACTTTTATAGTGAGCATAGTAAGTAAATTTATAACGATATTATCTTTTTCATAATAATAAATGCATATCCATCACATTTTATCATAAGTATAATATCCAATCAACGAACAATGAAAAATACATCACCAATTTGTATTATTAAACCATTTGACAATTCCCATCACTTCCCATTCGTTCCCCATCCACTTAAACGAACTAGCTCTTAACAAACAATGCGACAGCCATTTGCATTGGCAACACGAAGTAGGGTGACCATACATCAGAAGGCGACACTCGGACAATCATTTTTCATTACGCACGATTCATTAACATGCGGACGAGAGCCAATTATGTCCGCTCCATCAATCAAGCCACCCTACCATTTCATATTTTATGTCACGATCCATTCATGAGGGATGTTACCCTGCCTTTTTACGTGTTTTTGTGTTAGTGTCAATTTTTTTAACCCTTTTTGAGATTCATTCAATGCGTTATATACCAGGCCTGTACAATAGTTTTAATAATACTGGTGTATTTTATGTACACTCGTACATATTAATTTTGTAAAAGTATACTAGTACATATTAATATTATACAAGTATTATAAAGATAGCAGTATTTTGCCTTAATGGATTTGGCAAAACACTACTACCGCCGTGCTTATCGATATGTATATACATTTTCTAAGGACAATTGTAGTTATAAAAATTGTCCACAAAACTTAGTACAATTGTTTTACACATTCTACAAACCCAACTATTTTAAAACTGTAATTAATATGACAATACTAAAATAAAAATATCTGCAAAATATAATCTTGTTCTGAAGAGTTTTATTGAATTTATTTTGCATTGCTTTTTATCTTTTGCATTTCCAGATTTATTATCGCACTAGTACGAGAATAAATCTCGAAATCACAGACCTAGATCTGAATAAATCTAATCTGGAAAATCTAGCGACAAGCTTTTTTACATGATAAGTAATAAAACAAGTTTATCAAGCTTCTTTTAGATTTTACAATGCAACAAAATGTTGTGACTACTTCAAAGTTCTTGTCAGTGCATTACAATAAAAGAAAAAACGCTTTCTACACTCATAGCCCCACTATTTTCCACTGTCGTAGGCGCCATGAATACACGAAGACGAATACACAAACACCCAGACCCAGAACAGAATCTGAACTCATATTTTTTTTTATAGAATGGAATGAGCAAACGAGCATGCAGCCCACCTGATGGCAAGTGGCTACTGCCGCCCATGGACATCTGTAATGAACCCTAGGTAAGACCTAAGTCTCACCTAAGGTTAGCCGCAGATGCGTTGCTACCCCTGAGGACTAATATGGAATGCCTGGGAAAAGTATGTCTCCCTTACCACACCCTTCAGACCAAAACACAGTAGCGCATAACACTACTGTTATAAGGCAGAAATTGGTGTAGAGGTGGTGCTTCCGGAGTCGAACCATAAACAGTTCTACCACCTTCTTATATCATCATTCAGATATCTGACTGGCCGGGGATCTAACCCGGAATCCACTGCGTGTCAGACCAGTATGGCGACCGCTCCGCCACGCGGATTGTTAGAAGTCTGTTTTTTTTTAATAGTTTACTGAAAGCTTGTTCCTCAAAATAGTTTTTTAATATTAATTTATTTAAACCTTATGAGCTTTTGTCTACTATGTTCAAAAACATTGCTATCCCATATCAAGAGCAGCTACTCATTATCAGTCACTGTCACCCCGAGGGTAGTTGCGAGCGGAAGAATAAATTGAAATGATGCAACGCTATCGCCCACAATGATTTGTGTGGCGTTGCGATTTAATGGCCAACATTCGTTTTATGGAGGGGATCGAGTATGGCTTGTTAGATTAAAAATTTTAAGTACACATGCAATAATATTTGGTATTGTACACAGTGACTATAACAGACCTGGTGCCAAATTTGTATTATGTGGAAGTAACAAATTTTTGTTCGCGTTTTACGGAGTTTCTGAAAGCTCGCGGTTATAAGGGATGTAAAATTTATGTTTGCCCTTTTTTAGTACGAAATCGTCGCTTTTTAATTCGCTAAACTAGACAATGGACTACTTTATTAAGAGTAATGTAAGTGTTTGTTCAATTTTCCAAAATTGCCCCCTGAGTTTGCCCCCTTTAGATCTCTTTGCGCGATATTTGAATGTTTATTTCTATTATACGTGATCATACGTACATGAATTGGCAATGTAAAATTGATTTTCCAAGCCAAAATTCACACCATTTTTTTTGTCATACATATTAACAACACTATGCAACTCTGCTTACTAAATTTCTTTGTACTAGCGGATTGATTTAGCGTTATTAAAATCAAAATAAGTCTATATTAAAGCAAAGGTGGTTGTTTAATTGTATATATTTTTAATAATTGCAGTAGCAAACGAAAATTTCACCTGATTTAAGGGGAGACACAGTAACCACTTAAATCACACTTTTTAATAAAAATGCGTGACTTAGACAGTTAATACATGATTAAATAGAACAAAGATAGTGTACAATCATAAAAATAATGTGTCCTTGATATATAAAATGCCTTCTTTATATCCTCAAGGACATGTAAATTATATAAGTGATATTATCGCGGAATTGATCCATCTTAATATGTAACGGGTACTCATGATACGTGTCATTTCCCCGATCACGATCCATGCAACTGGATCGAAATATCGACAGTATACAAATTAAAACCGTATATCGTTAGTACCCGTTACATATTACAATAAGTAAGCACTTGAAAAAAATCACCAAGCGTTATAATATCCTCTATAACCCTCGATTCGTACGTGCTCTATCTATCAAACATAATCGCTTTTTCTCCATCATTTAGCTGTATAAACAATAAATACAATTGCATTTCCCTTAATGTCATCGTGTTATTTATTCCGTGGGGCTGTAATAACAATAACAAGGCGAATAAATAACAAAAAAGCGTAACGTAGCGTTACATGCGATTTGAGAGTGGGTACATTAGTTATTATAACACGACAAAATATGTGTAATAAAAGGTTATTTATGGCTCAAATAAAATATAACAGTGGTTAGGGCGGCAGATGGGGCGAGAGATGGGGGTGGCAGTTTGGAGCATAAGCGGCAGCGGGTTAAATTCTTTCAGGTTTTTGTGTTATTCACAAAAAGTGGACTAAATAAAACTTCAGCAAGTAACAAAGTACTCGCTGAAGTTATTGTACATTTCAATTCAGCTAAGTTTAATATAAAAAATATTGACATATCAGTATTTGCCTCACACTCATTACCTATATATGCATGTCAAAAATGTTGCTTGAGAACTGAGCATGTAGTCTATACTAAGCTATCGTATACAACTTACACAATTCCAAAACGCTTCCGCTTATCACTTGAGCCCTACCCCCGCGGATATATTGACAGAGTCCTCGGTTACGGATGCCGGAGAAAAATGGCGGTCATTTGTTGGCGTCGTTTTGTTCCTTGCCTTCGAGAGGCGAGATAATGGCTGATTTATTTGCGCGATTACGTGTGACGCGTCAGGCCTTACGTTTACTGTAACGTTACAATGAAATAGAAGTGTGGTCGTTATGTTTTTATGACGGTTTATTAAAAGCGGTATTTTGTATGTCAGTCGCCATGTCATAGGCGATTGGGCCAAGCTATGTGTATGAATTGGTACCAAGTTGACATTATACAATTGAGTTCTATTAAAATTATGTGAGTGTTATACTAAGGAATAATAATATTGTAATTAATTAAATTAAAATTTAATGTAACATAACTTTAACACAACTAAATATATTTTGAATACTTTAAATAGAATACTTTAGGTGTGATTTATGCAGTTTTAAACATACAGACAAAAGTTCTAAAAATGATAGAAATTAATGCTGTTATTACCTATTCTTTGTTCGTATAGACACGCTGTTATTTTATTTTCTATATGTTTTAAATAATTTTTTATTAATACTCAATTAACAGTTATGTTATAAACTAAATAAATAATCAGGTTTTGGTAATCACAGCAGTGGCAGATGTGTGTTACTTCAAACCAGATCACAGTAATGATATATTGCAGAACGTTAAAAACAATCTGTTTTGGTAAACCGGATGAAACCAAAATGCTTCTGGTTTTCGATCTCCAGCTAGCTAAATATGTAGTAACAAATTAAAATATATGTTCTGTTCTGGGTTTAGATGTTCCTATATCCACATTTGTATATATTCACGGTGCACATATTTAATTTTTAACCGACTTTGAAAAGGAGGTTCGACTGTATGTATATTTTTAAGTATGTTCATCGATTTTTCCCCCTATTTGTGGACCGATTCTCAAAATTCTCCTGGCTCCTTCATACTTCTGAGGTGTTCTAAATGGCTAAACCGTAAGAGCTACCATACCTAAACCATTTACTTCTTACATATTTATGAGAAGATTGCTAAGTAAAAACTAACGATGAAAATTTTGATGAAATGAATGCAGGAACCAATGCACTATCAGAATTAAAGAGTCTTATCCATGGAAAATGGCGATTTACGGCTTACAAATATGTATTAGGGTTTTAAAGCAAAGACTAAGACAGACAATTTGACTTTCAACTCCTCAATCCTGATGATTCAGGGTACTAAACCATAGGTGTTAGCCATTTAGTGCTTACGGATATTTATTTTGTTTGTTAAGCCGAGACTACTATGCAAAATTTGACCTCCTACTCTTTAACCCTGATGATGCAGGGTACTGCAAGCCTAAGCCATAGGAGATAGCCATTTGGTGCTTACGGGTATACATACAAGAGCAATCCTAAGAAGTGATGATTGATAAAAAACTTGATCTTCAATTCCTCGGCTTTCATACAAAGTGGGTACTGCCTTCCTAAACTATACGTGAAAGCTATTTGGCCCTAACATATATGTAATAAGTTTATTGAGCAGAGACATACCATTAAATATTTGAGCTTCAACCCTTCAACCCTGATAATGTAGGTGTAGAACTTGATTACAACATAAGAGATTGGCATTTGTTGCTTACATATTTTAATAGGTTCCTGCAGAGACATGTGATGGAAAATTTGACTCTGAATATCTTAAGCCCTGATGATGCAGGAGTACTGTCTATGGCTTAGGATTAGGTTGAGCTATAGCATTTATATAGGATGGATAGGGTTAGACTAGAACATTAAAGAAACCCTAAGCCTAAGCGAGCAGGGCGCGGTAGCACCCTGCAAGCGGATGCGTCCAATTTGTATAAATTCAGATCTAACCCTTATTTACCTCAATACAATTTATAAAAGTTCTGGATTAGATTTAATTTTACATCTAGGTTGGAAGTTGAATTGGCGTTTTTATTAAGGTTTCAGTTTATGCTTTTGTGTAAATTTAAATTTACGAAGATTAGTCATATTATAAGAATACAAATATAAGTGTATCGTCACAAAAAAAGCGTGAAAAAAAAAAACAAAACATAGAAACCCACATCTAGCCCACAAAAAAGTAGAAAATAATTTAAATATATGTTAGGTTAGTACATACGCCATACATAGTACATAGTTCTGCAGTCGGCGCTCATTTACTCGTGGGACTTAAGATTCAACGTCGTGTTCTAGCGAAATATGTTGAGCGCCGACGTCGGGACTATGTACTATGTACTGTGTATGTACTAACCCACTTAAAAAAAAAAAAAGAAATTTATGAGATGTACTATAAATTATAAACATTATATTGTGTGCTTATCTATGGAGAGAATATAGAAAAACTGTTGTATTTCAATAACTATGTAGGCTTTGTATCTAGTTTCCACAATAAAGAAAAAGGAAATGATAAATTTTATATTGATAAAGTCATTAAAATGTTCATTTCTGCCATCCCAGAAGATGTCATTCCAATATGCAGAGAAGTTTTTGATACAACAAATATGATATAAATTGGCATATCTCGATGTTTACACACGTAGGGTTGCCAGCTGTAACAAAAGGCGCAAATGGGCAACGAACGTAAATATGGCAACAAAGGGTAGCTGAGCTAAACGCAAATACTTCAAAACCATTAGCGATCGAGACTGATGGGGTGAACTGGAAAAGTTGTGGAGTAGTTGTTTTATTTATTTTTTATGACTAAAAATGCTAAAAAGTTTTGAGACTACTTATACAATACAAAGGTCAATTAAGGCTTTAATTTTAAGAAAGAGAAAATTTAATTAGGGACTGTTGCTTTTAAATTAAGTTCTAACTTTGCATTTTTAATAAGAACTGTACAGTTCATAGATTTAAATATGATCCAAACAGTACCTCCAAATTTAACATGTTATTGCATTTCAAATTTGACCATAGACGTGTCGAAGCAGTTACTTTTCGGGTCTGACGGCCACTGAGTTGCGGGTTCCATCCCCGTTCAGACAGATAGCCGAATTTACATTGCTGGTTCTTTGTGTTTGTGCATTCGTCTCTGTGTGTCCATGGCACCCACGACTCAATAGAAAGTCTTAATGTGGAGTTATATATGAAACTTTATTATTATTGTTAAAATATTAGCACATTGCGCCAGTAATAAGCCTAATGTGTGGTTACGTATAAGAAGTTATTAGTATTATTGTTAAATATTAACACATCACGACTCCATACCTCCCCTGTTCCCAAACCAACACGTCACGCCATACGAAATCCGAGCGCCGACAATATTTACAACGGGCTCGGTTAATTATCTTTCATTTGTTATTCAAACACACGTACTGCAAAGATTATCTCGCCAACTAATAACCTTTCACGCAATTACACCTCATATTACAACTGCATACGGGATATAATAGCGTACACGGATGAAGGAAGAGATGAAAACTTGCGGTGTCGTAATTACGTCACTTTTGCCTTAAAAGCTTAAAATGGCGTCATTAGTTCAGACAGAGATTTTGGAGGCAAAATTAAAAAGCAAGGGTAATTTTCTTTATTAAATTATTGAGCAAAATATTCATTTTGGTGTAACGTTGCAAAATATATTTCCGGCTCTCTCTAAGCCGTTTCCATTATTTTACTTTGAATTTCACTTTCACAACCTAATGAATTTGACGCTTGTAGATAGAAAAAATACCTGTTATGTTTTGTAATTGTTACAGAAAGAAAGGTAAACAAAATACACATACAATACATAGAACAATTACCAAAAACCCCGACAATATATCCGTCAAAAAAATCACAATGTAACAAGTACTATAATAAAAAGCGAAGTAATTTCCCCGTAATTCCCATTAACAAACACTATAAATGTCTACGAGATGTTAAATCCCCCGCCATCGGAGCAATTACGTGAAAACACGTTGGCAGCGCGTTGCACCGGATGACGTAGATACCAAACAACTACTTCATCTAATAGTGTTGTGACCACTCATTTTGTCTGTTTATCTATGTCAAAGGCCTTAATTTAAGGGCTTTTACATATATACAAAATACAATATTGTAAAATCAAAAGACGTTGCTAGTACAGACAGAGATTTTCGAGGCGAAATAAAAATCAAAGATAATTTATTTATTAAATTTTGAAGCAAAGTATAAATTTATACTGGGCACAAAGGATTCAGTACAAAATATATTTAAACTCACGCTTAGCTGTTAACTTTACTTTAGACTTTTAATTAGAATCACAATGGATTTGACACTTGTGACAGAGCAAAAGAAAGGAAAAAGATATGTGATAGCTGTGTGAGTCTTAAATAACAAAGAAAAAAAAATACAAATACACAACAGTTACCAACAACCCAAACCCACAACAGCTCCGAAAATATATGCTTCAAAAAATTTGTTGCTACAAAATATTAAAAAAACACTATTTTCTCAAAAACAACTTTAAGCTTTATACTTATAACTACTATAATAAAAAGCGAAGTCATTTCCCCGTAATTCCCATTAACAAACACTATAAATGTCTACGCGATGTTAAATCTCCCGCCATCTGAGCAATTACGTGAAAACACTTTGACAACGCGTTGCAAAACGACACCAAACAACATTATTTATTACTAATAATGTGGTGTCTGCTTGTTTGTCTGTCAAACAAATGGCCCGAATTGGTCAGAATATGCCTTTCACGAATAGGATGGTTTAGAACGCTCATCACACTATTTAAGCCTCAATACTGGAACCCTGTCCTTATGAGATGTTATGCAAGCTTGTATTTTTCATTGTTCACCAGTGATTTAATAAGAATATCATAATTTTGCTTTTACTCTAGTATGCCCTGTAATATAAAAGATCGTAAGCGAAATAACAGTTTCGTTGGGCAGATTTGGCTCACTTACTGAGCCCTTAACACAGTTGTAAATAAGCTCAAATAAACCCTTAAAAATCAAACCACGTGAAATGCTACCACCTTAAAACAACATTTGAATCAGAAGAGTAATTCTATCAAAGATAGCACCAAAACAGCATTCAACATCACCTCAGAAATAATCGTTGAGACATTCACGCCAATTAAAAATAATACAAATAAGAGTAGCGCGATAAATAACAACCCACGCGAACCACACATCACCAACAACGACAGAGTGGCTGAAACATATTTCAGGATTAACACATGAACACGACGACGGATGGGAATTTATGAAATAACGATTTGCAACGTTTCGGATTTTTGGTCGGTACGGCTGTCTATCTGTCGAACTAAGCTTGGGAATTTTGACGGCTTGTATAGAAATTATAAATGTGAAAATTTATGGAGTAGTTATTACTTCTATAAATGTAGATTTGTACTTGTATAAAAAATAAATAACAATAATATTTATAGATATAAAAACTTGTATATAAAATTTAAAATTTCTGGTTAAAACGTACAAGTAATTTATAAGTATTAGAAACATTATAAAGTAACTATCAATGAATATTTGATAAAATCTTTGTTGTTTACCATCTTGCTTTTATATTACCAAAAAAGTGTCTGCAATAACCATTACGTAAGAATAAAGATAAAAAACAATTTATAACCGACTTTGACAGCATTTTTGTTTGAATAGTTGAATTCAATTTAAGAATTCCTAATAACTTTCTTATATGATATTTTTCTATCCCTGTTTACTTTTCAAACAACATGGTCAAAATACGGAAAATGTTTACATTCACAAACGTAAAGAATTAAATAGAGACAAATGGCTATTGTTGAACGCGTGGGTGGAGCATGCTACTTCCAATGTCGTGGCTGAAGCATTGCCCGACATACTCGAGCGTTTGGCGTGATTTAGTACGTATTATTGTTATTGTAGAACAAACAGTAGTGTTATATACCTAATGTGATTACAGCTTTTTTTCAATAGTAAAATTTCAAAAAATCTCGAATATTGTTGATTATATTATTCTTTTTTTTTATATAATATTGAAGTAGCAAACGAACATGCAGTTCAATTGATGGTAAATGATATTCGCCGCCCACCGGTAATCAATCCTAGACAAGATTAGACTTACCTGGGGTTGAACAGGTTGCGAATGACTTGGATAAAATGTATATCTTTCCTACCAAACCTTACAAACTAGAAAAAGCCGCGCTTAACACTGCTTTTTAGGCAGACACGGGTGTTGTGCCGCAGCGGTTTTGCTGCCGAAGTCGAACCACGAAGGGATTGCTAAGGGCGTCTAAGGAGCAAAATCATGGAGATGACCAACAGTGTCTTTCCGTGTAACACCAACTGCCACAGCGGTTACAAACATGAGTGCCCGGCGCAATTACTATTAACAAAAACACCCACTAGGGGAGACCTATATCTAGTAGTAGATTTCAAAGGTTAACGATGAATGATAGCTCCTGAGTATCACCATCATGATGGAGTACGGTCAAGGCCTATCGCAGTGAAACATAAAAAACGTTGCTACCTTATTTAAATGACAGTATTTGCCTCAACAATGGAAATTGTCAGCGCATTACAGACCAATTCATTCTTTCAAGTATAGTCATCCTCATTAAAATATCCGTCCAAGGAATTCTGACAAGTACGAAATCATCATCATATATTAGAAGAGGAATGTTAGTAATGCTAAAGTATATTTCACTAAGTATAGAAGATTACTTAAGTGCAGCTTTCTGTCATTTCGTTTTTTACTTCACGTGTATAATTGTGGCATTTTACATGACTGCGCTGTTTTTGTTTGCTCTTTTATGTTCATGTTTAACTTACTTTCTCCCCCGGTTACTGTTAGTTTTTTACTCAAGTATCTATTTGTATATCTATGATTACAATTTTGAAATTGCATATTGAATTTAGGCCGACAATCGCGTTGATTATTTTTTTTATTTACTCTTACTTTTATAGAAACATCTTATAAAAAATTTGAACTAGATATAAGCGACTCATGCTAGCCTTTAGTATCCGATGCATTTACACCTAAAACTGTGGCAACACTGTAACGCAAGAACTATTTACTTAGCTAGAAATAGTTGTGGCGGTAGTACTACCCTGATCGAACCATACTTATTCTACCTCGCAACAAGCTAAACCTTACTCTTGAAGAGAAACCCATGAACAGTCTAAAAAGTAGTGTATAAAAAGAGCAGCCGGGCATAAGTAAAGATAACTACATAAGTAATTAACATACGCAGTCGACGTGCTAACGAGAGGCGGCTGTAATTATGACGTGTCAAGTGTGTCGAGTAATGCCGTAATATCCCGTCAGGCCTGACACGAGCATAAATTGTATTCTGAATGCTGATAATCGAGTTTTAATTGTGCGGTGTGGCTACTTTGAAAGATAAGTCATATTGTTTTATTATTAAAAAGCCTTGCAAATAAAATGCGAGTTCTGACGACTTTTCAATGGTGCATGTTCCAAAGAACTCTTTGACTTTGCTTACGTCATCCTTCCTCCGACGCACCACCACTAAAGGATAAGGTTCCATCCATATCAATTGAAATCGTGGCGGTCTGTCACAGTTCGGTTTTCACGATAATTTCTGCCAAAAACATGCAATGTGAAATGAGCTTCCTCCCGAGGTATTCCTGAAGCACTGCAAGAAAGGTGCAAAAAGAGCTGATTTTGCAAGGCCGCGCGATGCATTGGCGACTCCTCTGATGTTGCAAGTGTTCATTGGCGACGCTGATTGTTTGTCATCAGGTAGACCCTTTACCTAATCTCTAGTTATGAGTGTTAAAAAGTTTTTTATTCTCTAAATTATATTAGGAACTTTACAATGAAGCTTTTGTTTCTACCAGATAAATTATCTATAACTTTGTCAATATACACCAAAATATAAAGATCTATAATTACTTTATTTCCTCACTGCGTAAGAATGTGTAATGAGTGTTATTGACAGCTGCTTTGTTTAAAAGTTTTCCCATTTAACAGGTTATACTTATTATGATGACTTATAAAGTCACATAATTATTACGACACGATATCACGTTATGTCACAAGTACCCTGAGTTAAAATTCATGTTTTTTGAACTCTGCTTAGCTGGGTATTGTATTACCACTATGTGAAACTCTACGTGCTAACGTTTCACCGTCTAATTATAACGTGTCAAGTAAATCAGCAAGCAACGGCGTAATATGTCGTCCAACCGGTTTGTTGCATATTTACTCGGTTTAATAACTAATAACGCTTTCTACAATCCTTGTGTCAGGGGTGATATGAATACACATAAAGACAAGTATATAAACTGGCAGATTCTGGACAGACGTAAATTCAGTATTTAGACGTCTGCAAGGCCGGAAATGAAACCCGGAACTTTCTGCATGTCAAATCGTATCTGAAGACCAATGCACACGGGTCGACAGTTACCAGCAATTTGAGATTTGATTCACACATGCTAGCATATAATGTGGTTGAGATATGAATAATTATAATTTATAACATATTTTATTAGAACATGATTATGGAAGCACTGGTGTATTTTATTAACCAACATTCCAAAGGAAAGAGGTTATCGATTCGTCACGTATATTTCTTGTTCCTAGAAAAAAAGAGATAGGACAGGGGACTTGTCTCAATTTTTTTGAGGGTTCTGATATTCGTCTCTCGTCAACCTGCACCTCGTACTTTTGTTGTGTAGCTGAGTAGTTTCGCCAATTTTAAGTAACCCCAAAATTCAAATCAAATTTAAAATTCATCATTTTCAACTTACACTTTTAAACAGTGTTTATGTCATAATTTTAAACTCAAATTTTAAATACATAAGTAATGCAGTTTTCATAATCATGCAAAAAATTTAATTTTGATTAATTGTTAATTGTATGTGACTGTACTTAAATTGTACGTGAATCAAAATAAATCAAATAAAAAAAAAATGTATATTTATCCCAAAATATAAATTTTTGAGCTCTCTAAATATAAATCAAATTATAGTGAACAAGGTTTAACCTTTGCACGAGGCATTAGATATATTTTATTGGTACTTTGTTGAATTCCTGAATATTAATAATATAGATAATTAATTACATAACTACCTACCATAGGTAGGTTACCTACACTTTTCTGTTTTTAAAATGACATATTATTTTATAATTACAAGCGACACTTTTATTTTCATCGACAAACAAATCCACACTTTATAACTATAGGTTTACAAAAAATCATCCATCATCAACTGAACCGAATCGCCATTAATTTATTGTTAACTGTATGTGACTGTACTTATGTTGCAGCCAAATTCTTATTAATATAATACATTAAAATGTCTGTATTTATGTTCACTGTTAGTTAATTTACAAACGATTAAAATAAAAAAAACGGTTGTGCAATTCGATATATACTTATAAGTATAATATAATATAACAAATCTCATAGAATTCTGTCGTAGACGCTTATCAAAGTTTTCATTTCAAATCTCAAATGTTGAATAATTACGACTCCGGAGGCCACCAGTGCCACATCTACTTGAGTTTAATAACACAGTGTAAAACATTGTTGTGTTCCAGGCTAAACGATGTGATGTGATGTAAGGGACATTCGAACCATATCCTCTAGGGTAATGGCACACCTGTGATCAACCTTGGGTAAGACATCAATCTTATTTATTGATTACAGATGTCCATAGGTGGTACTGGCCACGTTTGCTACTATATACAAATAAGAATTATACAAAACTGCGGTTTCAGGAAACTGTTTTCAGCATTTTTCGCGTCATAGGAAACTTTTCAAAGGAAAGCGAGTAAAGTCGCGAGAAATGCTACAGCTTTATAAATATAAGCAAGACATGCATGACTCACGATAATTTGCTAGCGACCAAACTCAAAACGATTTATGTGACGATAAAATTAATATATACGACGCTCGCATATGAGTTACGTTGGTGCTCGTGAGGTTTTGGAGATCTGTGCTGAAGGAAGTTATTTGGCAACGATTCTTGAAGTGGTTATGGTAATCTGTTTAATGTCATTATTATGCTCATATTAAATGCATTTTCTTAGGTAAGGTTGTAAGGTGCGTTGCGTTGCGTTAAATCTTAAGTGCATTCCAATTAATGAAAGAGGTGTCATATTAACATTTGATAGACTATCTCATATGAAGGCGAGTATTTTTACCCGACTGCGTCAGAAGGAGGGCAATGATTTTCAAGCGTATGTATCAATCAATCGTTTTTAAGCAGTCGATATTTTTTATTTTGATATTCCTAACATGCTGATTTTTCCTTCATTTTTATATAACGGTGAACAAGGTTTAACCTTTGCACGAGGCATTAGATATATTTTATTGGGGCTTGGTTGAATTCCTGAATATAAATAATATAGATAATTAATTACGTAACCACCTACCATAGGTAGGTTACCTACACTTTTCTGTTTTTAAAATGACATATTATTTTATAATTACAAGCGACACTTTTATATTTTCATCGACAAACAAATCCACACTTTATAACTTTAGGTTTACAAAAAAATATCCATCATCAACTGAACCGAATCGCCATTACCAGTACAGTTCTGCCGACCGTACAATCTGTTTAGAGTGACAAAACATCCTTCACGCGCACATAAAACCGTCAGCAAAAGAATAACACCGGCACACATACACGTGATATATGGCCGGTATAATCGCGTACGAAATAACAAAACGATAAATCACGCTTAATAAAAATCTACATATTTTACACAGCGGAAATCTGTCCGTTTGGTTCAATGCAATAAATTTTAATTTTACTCCGAATTATTGTGTTTGTTGGCTACATTTTCTGGATGACTGTTCCGTTTTCAAGGTTTCCGTTATATAAAATTGTGTAAAACGATTTATTATACTGTATAATAGAATGAAACCTAAACAGTTTTGCTAATATATTATTTTGTTTTCGAATACTATTATTTTTAAAACGGAAGTTGGCGGCCTATTAAATTTATTTAAGTATGCTTTGTGACGTATGTTAACGAAATCTAATTATATTTATGTATAAAAAATATATCTTAATTTTTCAATTTAATTATTTAACGATCTGCTTCTTTCTATCCATACAAATAACAACGAAAAAACGAACTATCGACGGGAACACTTTGAAATTGTTTGCAACAACATTTTCTAAAGATACAAAAAATATAAAAAACAATTCTATTGCAATAATTTGAGTTATTATCTGTCTATCTCTATTTTAAGGCTTAATGACTGTGATTCTAATATCACATAAGAGTTGAAGATTATTGAAGTGCTTCCGCGCCATCGAAGTTGCCTGTCTCAGCATTAAACATGCATACATACTATGCATTACTTATTTATAATCTACTCAGATTCACATGATTGATCGTCATGGGGTCTATCAAGGCATTATCATACAGCCATAGGTAATAACTAGGGAATCCGCACATATAACACACGTCATGTCTGTTTATTTCTAAAGAACAGCATTTTAATTTACTATTAATTTTTGATTATTTTAGCTCATGCTCAGGGAATTTTAGCTCAGGTTTAAGATGCGGAGGGAAGAAAAGTGTGAAAATTAGCAAATATTTACCACACGTACTCTATTCGATCTGCCTTTACACAAAAATGTTAACCGCTGCTGTGTTCTGGTCTGAATAATAAGAGAGATTTCATCATATATTATACCTACACGACACATACTAATTTATTCCTTAGCGAAGGCGTCTTTGATAGAATCCAAATCTATCTGAGGTTAATTAGAGAAGTAGTGAGTGTACATTCAGTTGCGGACGACTAGACGAGCCACGTGCGCGATTTCTGACAAAAAAAAACTGGTTAAAAAAAATTATAACTTACTTGAATAATTTGAATAATTGACATGGCTAGCCCATGGCAATTATCGAGTATGTTTGCCCAGGTTGCAAACTCAAAATATTTCTACCCTAAATCAATCAAAAATGTATTGCTATCCTATAAAAATATAACACTTTTATTCCACAACTAAACTAGTAAAATTATTCAAAATTGAAACAGTACTTAAAAAGTTTGCGTTGAAAATTAAAACTACATTCCTTTGCAAAGTCGGTAGAAATATACACGTAACACCAGACAAATCCAGAGTCACAAGCTAGGTTATAAAGTAATTTCGTACCGTTTCAAGGCTAGCTCGATCAATCTTTCACACGTCATTACCTCTGTCACTTCAAGCTTGGAAAGGCGTCGATAACATTAGAACAGGGATGTGGTTCCCTTATAAATCCGGGGATTTAATCCGTATTAAATGTATAACTTTGAATTTTAATACATAGCTTTGTTATATACCTACCTATATGAGATTGATATTGTTTCCAAAAAAGATAGTCGAAAGAAACTTTTAAACGGGCAAATGGATTACACACTTTTTAATAAGTCGTCACTGCCGCCTATAAAAATCTTTAATGGACTTCATATAAAACCGGAATTCCGACTGAATTCAATTACACGTGCATTCCTACTTTCGGGGATTAAGAT
>MOOZ01000845.1:460066-473924 GCA_002930495.1 Cecropterus lyciades
CGGAATGGATACATTTTAATATGTTACGTGTACTCACGATATGCTGTTTTGAACCTAAAAAAGAAAAACGAACTAGACGTAGGGTAGATAGGTTAATCTACCACTTGTCAACCATGTAACTAGGTCGAAATATCGCCAAAAAGAAATTCAAACCCGCATATCGTGAGTACCCGTAACATATTAAGATTGAAGTAGCAAAGGTCCGAAGAGTCCGAACGAACCATCAGGTAAATGGTCCCTACCCCACAATGACATTTGTTACAGATATCATTGTAGGTAAGGGTACCTCATATAGAATAGGGTTTCTATCTGAACCTAATGATTATGTACTTTTATCTTAGATGGTCACCTCATATGAACCTCATTGTCACTCATCGACATCATTGGAACGCCTCAAATGAGTATGTCTGCTTTACCACGCCCTTCAACCAGGTATTAAGAAATGGACACATAATTTATACGGGAGATATACTTTTCAAAGGCGTTCTAACTAAGTCCTGAACAGTAGCAACGCATCTATGGCTAGCCTCAGGTAAAATTGATGTTATTTGGGGTAGAGTATAGATGTGTATGGGCGGCAGTGGTGACGTACCATCAAATGGACCATTCCTCTGTTCTTGTGGATGTTGTAGGCGACGACTAAGGGATAATATCCAGGACATGGACAGCAGTGTATCATCTACATTTACTATGGTCACCCACCCCTGAAAGAAACCCCCATTAGGCAAGGCCTGAATCCAGCAGAGGACCTTAATAGGATGATGGAAAAAGGGAAAAGATGTGATGTTTAGCTAACCAAACCTCATTTTCAAGTGATTCCCTCATTGGCCCGAGTAATTATATTAATATCTGTGAATCACAAAGCTTTGATCGTTCTGTTTCAGTAATTAGAACGACTGAGCTGTACAGACTCACTCATTAAATAATTAGCAACGGCTATTATGAAATGAGTAGCGACCCGGAAATAATGATTGAGTCTAGTTTTCAGGAATCCCTGAATTTGATTTAAACTTATCTCCAAATTCATTCAAGGCAAGGATAACAAGATATTAGTTTGGAGTAACTACTTAGTTATTTACACATTATTAATACAGAAAATAATAAGTTATATAATATTTTCCAGGTGGTAGAACCAGTGTAGTTCGACCTACGAAGTACCACCGCCACACCTATTTCTAGCGTGAAGCAGTTCTTGCGTTTCGTTTTAAGGGTGTGGTTGCCGGCTCACATATGAGGCGACCATCTCAGTCCTTGAGAATAGCAACGCATCTGTGATTGACTTCAGATAGAACCCTTGTTCTATTCATATAGAACAGTTGCTTACAGATGTCCATGGGCGGCAGTAACCACTTAAGTAACTTAAGAAACAACTGAGCAGCACATAGAGTTCGTAATTAGTAATTTTTGTTCTCAGATTCTGTTTTTGCTTTTACTTTGTATCGATTTCCTTTTGCACGTCTCATTATTGATTTTATTTATTACCTTTTTTAAACCTAAACATTGAAGCTAGCAATCTAATTTATTAGTTGCTATATGCGAAAACTTATAAATGTTGTACTATTAAATTTATTGTTAGTAATTCAGTTACACATCATTGGATGTTTTCCAAATAAAGTAAAATAAAATAAAAATATAATATAAAACCCCGCATTTACAATGTTTAGACAGACATTAGATAGATAGATTTGGCTAAGTTGTTACCATACCTGATACGCAACGGTTCCAGGTTCAATCCTTGGCCAACCAAACGACGGTGTGAAATTATTCTGATACCTATATCTTCTTGCTTTTTTTTTAGATGTAGATTTAGATTTTTAGATTTAGATTTTAAATGAATATGTAGATTAAAAGTAACTTATAGAGAAAATAAAAACAGAAATTAGAGATTAATGTCTGTCACTCCTATATTAATTCTTAAACATCTTTATAAAATTCTAGATACTTATAATAGCTTGTCGCAATAAGTAAGTGTCATCTTGCGACTGTAATATATTGTGCCAATATTTCAAGTTTTCACCGATTTTATAAGCAGCTTTCAAAAATATACAGTACCACGTCAATTCATCACTCCATTATTTTCGTTGACGTTACATCTTCACGCCAATTTTAACGCACAATTACACGAAACCTGTTCAGACTCTCAACAAAACTTTATATTAAACAAGTTCCAAATCCCATTTCATAAATAAACGTTTCATTTTCAAATAAATTGAGCGGAGAATCTTATTCAACAGTAGTATTAACACTAAAATATCATTTTTTAAAAGCAGGCTCGTAAATGAGACCCGGTCTGTAAGACCACCTTGTCAGGCAGCGCGTAAATTAACATGAAAATCGTCATACAAAGAGCTAACCCTTCGCCGCCGCATAATAAACTACTCTGAGCTCGTCTCTCCCGCGGCGCGCCAACGGAGCCGCCTATTCAAACGACCGGACATTATCGTAAATATTGTGGTATTTATTCACATTTTGGATCCAAACAATTCAATTCACGCACCAACTGCTAATTGGGCATAAATCGTGGTAAAAATATTCAATAAGCTCCTAACATCGATTAACATTTTAAACAGCGAATGCCTTCATTCGAATTCGTGTTAAGCGACGCATAGGTAATACGTCGATTAAAATGAAAGGATTTCGTGTTTTGTCGTGCTTTCTATTCCGTTTATTTTGTTCCATTCATCTTATTAAAATTCGATCGTTAAACGTCAATTTGATCTGAATAATTTGTATTCAAATCGCAGTTTGTTTTAGTACGATTAATTATGCTTTCTACGAATTTTATGGTTAGTGCCGGCCATTATTTTAGTTCGCGAGACTCTAAACTTGAATTTTATGGCTGGTCGTTAACACACGAGTGGAAGAAAACGATTCGAAGGAGGTAACACGCCAGCCGGCGACATGAAAAACCGTCAAGCGAACACTTTATAATAGAAATAATAACGCAACAGCCGGCATGAATTATTGCCCACATTTCATGTTAAATTGTATGTAAATGTGAGGCCACAACGACACGGCTCCCACAATAACATAATAATGGTAGATTTGTGACTCACGTCAGGTTGTTAGTGTGTACTTAACCCTTTATCAGGACACGCACGCGGGACGTGAGACCATTACTCGGGTCGCGGCGACCCGTAACAATGAGAAATTTTGCTTCAAAACCAGTATACGTTTGAGGGTTGGTTTTAAATTCGTGAGTGAACAGTTAAAACGGGTGACGTGTTACGACTTATTGTATTGTGTTTTCGTTTATCTACACGACCGGTTTTCATGATTATTTCGACTAACAATGGACACTTTTTTTTTGTTTGGCTGTTGTAATAGCAATACTTGAAAGTTATTGAAGCGATTGAGTGGTATATTTATGTTTTGTGCCGCGGGGAAAATATATAATTAAGCCATTTTTGTTTATTATTTGTCGTTTAGTTTTGCGGAACTGTTCGTGCTTCGGGTAATTGGTATTAGGCATTTCCTGTCGCGACGTGGCCGTAAGCATGGCTTTGTAGGAAACGGTGGTACTTAGAATTCTTTATTAAATAATACAAGCAATAAATCATGCAATTTTATTACTCAATTATTGTGAAAAAATATTAACAATTTTTTCTTGAAATTTCGTCCTACAGTATTTCTCAAGAATAAGACGCAAAGGTAATTAATTAATTATTTGGTCAAAATGTTCATCATCATATCATCATAAACATCAAAACTTTTGGAAATGAACTTTTGAAGATAACTTAGATGCAACCCATTTGTTACAATGGTGCGGTGAAGTGTTAATATTACAGATATTTTTGTTTTTTTAATGAAAGGATGCGAGCGTGCAACCTTTTTTTTTGTATCAGAATAAGTCTTCTAGAAACTGGATGGAATCTGGGTGGAAAGATCAGGTTATGTGAAAAATGTTGCTTTATTGAACCCAAGCATGCCTTATATTTATCAGCTTATCACACCTTTTAGTCCGTTAAAGACAGCCATCAGGCAAAAGATTTAAATACTTATTTTCGGACAGAAATAGATCGTTAAAAGTTAGACATCCATCACGATTACAGATTTACTGCTTTTGACATTTTTTCTTAAATTATCGTATGTAATTGTTACTACTTTTGTATCTAATAATGGTAAAAGTAAAATAATATGATTTCCTTTTACCTATAAAAACGCCAGACCAAAGCACCTACTTCCAAAGCTTCAACTTCAAATATTTTCGTAGCGTGGCGTTGAAAATTCAAAATTAAATTACGCTGGACGGTTTAAAATTCACGGTTATGAAATACTTGCATCGTTAAGGGGATGGATAAGGTGCCTGTTTAACCCCAGGAGAGTTACAAAAAGCGAGTTAAAAATAACAGAACTAAAATCATGTATCTATCGTAATGACTAAATATAATGTCAAAATTTATTATTTCCGATAAAAATCGGTTTTTATCACAAGACATGGACAGGACATGATAGTTAAAATATAGTTCGTGTGATATTTATTCCATCCATGAGTCTTTTGATGTCCTCTGCTAGACATATTTCTTTCCCAATGTCGGGGAAGGAAGTGCCGCAGTGGGTGTTGATGTCATACAGGAAGACGCTGCTACCCATCTCTTGGATGGTATCCCTTAATCGCCTCCTACGACATCCGTGGGAAGAAAGGGAGTGGTTTATTCAAGACCGTCGCCATACGAAACTATTCATATTTAACGTACAATACATGTGATAATGTATTTATTTAAAATCATACTTAGTACATAGATACATTTACAAAAAGCACAAATAAAAAATTACATAACATAACGGTCCTTTGGGACCAATGGGATGATATACCAAAAGATTACGGGCGAGGAGTATCTCTAAGTACTGGTTTTTCGAAGTATAGGAAAGGACCGCCTGTTCGAAAGCGAGCCTTTCATTGTAACCGCAATAAAAGTCGGTATTTTAGGGAATTAAAGTACCTACGTATACGGCAGATATTTTTAAAACTATTATGTGGTAAATGTCAATAGAGCGGAACACTAATCCAGAAGGCCAATTATTAAATAAAATCAGTCTTTGAAAAATTATACTTTTATTCTGCCGATTAATGCTAGGAGATTACAAAACAGCCTTATATTTTGTAATTAAATATTAATTACAGCACCTTTGGCATAGTTTTATTTGGTGTTCCAAACAAAGTAGGATTTTTCACTTGGTGCAGCTGATCTGCTCTTCCAGTCCTTATTCCTTGGAGAGAAACCACAACCACCATATGTGTGATGTATAGACGCAGAGGAATCAGCTGACATACGTTTTTGGGAATGGCAGAAATATATTCCTTCATATCCCTCCTTAATATTGGCCTTTGTAGACGTTCCCCAAAATGTTCGTTTATGAGATTCAATCCCAATTCTTTAAAAAAGTACGACAAAACTTCATTTTAGGCTTATTATTTGCCCTAATTTGAACGTTCAAAAAGAACCCATGAAATAAATCTAACTGAATTAAGTAGACAATAAAAAATATACACATAGGCCATTTACTGTAATCGAAAAAAACTAAATAAACAATCGTAAAAATTAAATAAATAACAATCATGACATAAATAAAACTACTTACGTTATTCCTTCACTGGGGTACTAGAGTACCCCACGACACCTGCATTTACGTCTACAACGCACTGGTTGCACCAAGTTATTGACCAATAAGTAGGGCGGGGCCACAGGGCAAAATACACGGAAAGTGAAATCTGTGAACGTTACACTAATCAGCATTAATCTATAGAATAAAAGTATATTTTTCAAAGACTGATTTTATTTAATAAATTTATACACATTTTAATTTTGGGGTACCACATCACCCCAGGGTAGGAACACTGAGTGCGCCAGATAGTGTAGGATTCTAGGGTTAACGTTACATACAAAAATCCTCTGTAAAATGGATATGATATTAAGAAGAAATAATTAAATAAATTAATTAATGAAATAAATCTGGATCTGGAACTGTGGTTCGACTCCGGAAGCACCGCCACACCTACTTCTGCCTAATAACAGCAGTGTTATGCATAGTTGTGTTCTGGTCTGAAGGGTGTGATAAGGGAGACATATTTATCCGAGGCGTTGTCTCTCATGGGTTACAATATATCTGTGTCTAACCTCAAGTAAGACTGATCTTATCTAAGGTTGATTACAGATCTCCATGGGCGGCAGTGGCCACTTACCATTAGATGGACTGCATGCTCGTTTGCTACTCGTTTCCATATAATAAAAAAATACAAAACGTTGTTATCTATATTAGTTAAATAAAAAGATTTAAATCGAAAATCTATTAAGCAACTCAAAACTACTGAAAAAAATGAAAATCTACAACAATAAAAGTCATAATCGTGAAATTTTCGGTAAACGACAAGCAATCTCTGCGCCTGGGGCAGTAGTCTTTGTACACGTTGATTGGAGATGGAGTCACGGGCAAATTGGTTCTACAGTTCTAACGAAATGTTGCAAAATGTCGCTGGTTTAAAAATAATGTTGCAGTTTAAATTAGAGATTGCATGTTAATTGAAGTGTCACGTCTTATTTTTACCCGACTGCGTCAGAAGGAGGTTAATGGTTTTCGAGGAATGTATGTATGTATGTCCGTTTCTTTGGCACGCACTATATATCACTGGAATCGTTTCAATTTGTTCAGTGACATAGGCTATGTAATAAAGTTTCTTGTATGAAGTTAAAGTAGAATAAGGTTGTAGAAACACTTACTTGATTTAATCATCGTCACACGTTTTTCTGACGTAATTTTTGGCGAAGATATGGTGGTAGCGTATATGCGTCTGGCCGTCTATTTAAAGTCTGCCTAAACCGGTTACACATAGAAAGCGTTAGAAATAGAAAAACAGTTGTTTTACCGCTTTCCATGCTCAAAGCCTGCACTAGGATTTTGCCTATGTCTTAGGTTCTATAAATAAACATAAAGACGATTACACAAGCACCCAGATCGAGGACACAACTCAAAATTCATCAAAAAATCATCATTCAGATGTCTGAGCTGCGATCAAACCCGGAACCCACAGTGGATCAAACCAGTATAGTGATAGCCGCGCCACGCGGATCCTTGTACACGAGTGATTTTGGCAACTTTAAAAATACGACCATTACTTAAATCTTTAAAATATTTCCAGAGTACCTACAACCTGTCGGAGCTATAACCTTATAAAATACAGCAACATTAATCAATTTTGAAATTGAAGGCCGAAAATTGAAAAGTGAATTATTTACACGGTCGCCTGTCGGTTTTATTAAATACGTGCTACCCTTAGGGGTTGGTGGATAATTTTCGGGGGCGAAAAGCAATCTCCGCGCCTCGGGCAATGCCACATCATTGTGTTGTGCCTGAATCTGCACCTAAATGGAGTCCGCCTCAAATGTTTGTTTATAACTAAACTGTATGGACTGCGTCTAAATTTGCTGCAATTTTCCCAGCTGAAATTACATTTTTCTGTTGTAACTGTACGGACTACAAATAAATGAAATAATAAATGAAATAATGAGTGAACTTATGCTGCACATAAATCATAAATTAATTAAATTAACAACAATTATAATTAACAAGGTTATTCTCGAGGCTCCGTCCGCTTTAATCACGTTTACCACGGTGATGAGTATCCCATGTGTTAACCCAGGCTATACTAACTATATGCCAAATGTAAGTAAGAAAGATTAAATACTATTTCATGTGTACCTGTACTCTTTTATTTTTTTTAATAAAAGCTAATTAATGGACATTTATGTCACCACTTTTCGACGATAGATGTCATTAAGAGTATATGACTTTAGACTAATATTATCGTGGAATTGATACACGTAACTGGGTCGAAATATCGGCAAAAAGAAATTGAAAAACTGCATATCGTGAATACCCGTAATATATTATAATATGGCATTAGCAGTTCTTTCAAGTAATTGAGTTAATTTGCCAATTTTTTGAGTTCGGTGTCTTTCGTTCTCTTTCTGCGATTATAGCTTGGTCAAATGGTTACTAGGTGAGTCCATTATTACGATAGGGTCAGATCACGTTCAGCTTCTATCGTCGTTCGCGTGGGAGCAATCAGAATCGTGACACTCGTACCTACCTTATACTATTTACACTTATACTTATGTAATAAGTATATCGAAAAAAGTAGATTTCACAAATGTATTAACTACAACATCAACAATACCTAATACAGAAATACTTATATGATACTGACAAAACGCCTATATGTATGTACCTACACAAGTGTGTAGGAAAGACTGAACTGAAACTACAGAAAAAATTATGTATGATTTTTAGGTCACTCAGGTAATCCAAATAAATTTAATTATTTTGTACCTACTAGTGGGAATAGACACAGGTGATAAACTACATAAACCTGAAGTATTCACTACTATCGTATTTCAAAGTAAAAAATGTAATATGATTTAAACATTCATAGAGATCAACTCTATGTATGTTTAATTCATGTAACATTTTTGAAATGAAATTTTGATTTTAGTTAAATAAAAATAAGAATAGAATAAGCCTTCGTGTTACCTCAAGATATTGACTGTATATATACTTTCAATCGAATCAAAACGAAGTTCAGTAGTTTTGCTTTAATGTAATATTTCCAACACAGACAAACTAACCGACAGAAATCTAAAATTATAGAACATTCTTTTATTGCTGATCTGCAAACAATTTTTTCCTGCGATATATACGATGTACAGACACGGCGAAACTTCCAATTTTATTATATACTAGCTGCGCCCCGCGGATTCACCCGCGTAAGTTTCGACGATAATATATAGCTTATAGCCTTCCTCGATAAATGGGCTATCTAACACCGAAAGAATTTTTCAAATCGGACCAGTAGTTCATTAGATTAGCGCGTTCAAACGAACAAACAAACAAACTCTTCCGCTTTATAATATTAGTATAGATATGGATGGATTAACCACGCTCAAAAAATAAGTCATCAAGTAGTTTAAACAAAGAATTAGCCCCAAGAATTAACCCTGTACGTGCCAAGTGTTAACTTTAGGGGATTATTCTTATCGGGCCGTCACATTCACGTGACAAACACACAAACAGCGTCACGTTGCGTGATATCGCGTGACAACACTAATAGTTACACGTTTGTCATACCTGTAGGGTCTTTAAGACCGAAGTTTATTAGGGTTAGGTCTAAAGTTAATTAAAGTCTAAGTTAAATGATAAAGTTAAGTCTAAAGTTAAATATTTAATGTTATATTTTTAATAGACTTAATTTTTTTATCAGACTGCAGTAGCAAACGAGCAGGCAGTCCACCTGAGGTAAGTGGTTCCTGCCATGGTCATCTGTAATCAGCTTCAAGAACAGGGGTTGTATCTGAAGTCGATCACAAGTGCGTTAGTACTTTCAAGGACTAAGATACGTGAGCCGGCAAATGGTTGCCGGCAAAGATATGGATCTTTCACACAAAGATAAGCACAGAAAAGCACGTAGATGCACGGTGCGAACATGAAAAACATGCATGACGAACAGATAAAGGAAAGAGGCCTTTGCAAAGTCAGAACCCTTGGTACGAGTTACTGCCTATGCCTCAAAACAATAACCAGACGACCCGCGTGGCGGAGTGGTCACCATACAGGTCTGACACGCAATGGGTCCCGGGTTCGATCCCCGGCCAGACAGATATCTTAATGATGAGTTTAGATTTCTGTTCTGGGTCTGGGTGTTTGTGTATTCGTCTTTGTGTGTCCATGGCACCCACGACACAGGAGAAAATCCTACTGTGGGGCTATTAGTGTAGAAAGCGAGTGTAGAATAACCGTTTTTGTTTTCGTCCATAAACAATTATTATAATTGCTTTGAGCTCATAGACATTCACTCTACGTGACCCGTTTAAAAACCCATGCAATCAGTAAAAAAAAAACTATTTCCCATGCCATTTTTAATCTTATCACACCATGCTTGTTTATTGCATAAATCCCCAAGCACACAGCCAACAATGGCGCAGTAATCGAACCGACGACCCGTTGAGTTTAGCGAACACACCTTGAGCTCCTCAATCAAATTAACCCTTCAAACATAATACTTTCACGCTTCGTGAAATACTTGAAAAGGATTTTAAATCACCTATTTATATTCGAAGTGATGGGTAAGTCTTGGTTCTTTTTATAATAATAAACAATCTACATATTTTTATATGCAGTGCACGTATATAAGTATAAATAACATATATATAAATAGATATTAAAAAGTTGAAATTGCCAACATTTATGAAATTAGCCATGATTTTGAATCTTATTCAAACAATTGCAAACTGTACTTCAATGCTACGTGAAAATGAAGAAAAAGCATATTTTTTGGTCTTATAGCCTTAAAAAGTAAGATGAAACCTCGATCGTTACATTTTAAAACATTTGCTTTAAAATAATGTTAGAAATGGGTTATCAGTATTTCCTATTTCCTTGTGTAGATCATTTCCTTTTCACTCATTCGTCATTCGTCATTTCGTCATTGTCAGTAACCAGAGGGCCATTTTATTATCTATACATATAAATAAAATTGAAGTATCTGTTTGTTATATCAAAATAACAGTTTATTACCAAATGCATATGGAAGTATACACGATACTGGTAACAAAACATCAATTACTAAAATTTTTGTCTGTCTGTCTATCTGCCTGTCTGCTTGTTATCGGTGATATCTGAAACCGCTAGATTTTGACGGGATTTCACTATTGGATAGCTGATGTCATAAGGCGTAACTTAGGCTACTTCTATTTTAGAAAATGTAATTAGGGTTCCGCACAATAAAATGAAACCTAAAAACGATGCGCGCTCTGCGCGCACGCAGCCGCCGTCACTGCCGCTAATGTCAGTTGCTATCTGTCATTAGCGGCATTCATTATAATATATATTTATACAAGTAGATTAAGATATTATTAGAATATTATATTTAATTCTTTACCATTTTATATGACCAGCGTGGTACTACCGCCATACTTATTTCTAACGTACGTAACGAAGTAGTTCTTTCGATTCGGTGAAACTTCAGATACAGCCCCTCTTATAGATGAAGTTGCTTGCTGATGTCCATGAACGGCAGTGATCACTTACCACCAGATGCACTGCATACATTTGCTACTTCAAACTGATAAAAATGTAGTTAGTCGCGGATTATTTGGTCGAGGCAACACTCATTCAATGAAGCAATTATCTAATTAGTCTATCTAAATAGTTGATCAATTAAACGTTGTGTACGCTCTTGTGTAGGCCTTAACGTAGGCCTTAGGCTAAGTTTTTTTCATAAAGAGCCGAATACGTCCCACAATTACATCTCTATTTATTTCTTTTAATATCAGTAAAGTGGCGCAATGTTGCGCTAGACGCCATTCTGAAGAAATAAACAAATAACAAAGGGCACGTTTAATCTCGGCCCGTATCATGTCGAGCTGAGGACATTTTGTCCACTCGCAATCTGTGGGGACCTATTACGTTTGTATTGGATTTATGCAGAAGGGGATTTTACAATCCATCCATCAGCCCTTTGAGGTGTACTGACTTTTTGAGTTTTGTCAATAGTGCGCTTGTTATGACAGCAATGGATGTTGAAAGTGCTGCTGTCATGTCCTAGGTTTTGTTGTGTAGTCGCCTCTAACGACTACAACGGGAACAATGTTTTTATATGTATTTTCCTCTGTATATTAATTTTTAGATTATTTTTTAAATTGTCATTATAGGGAGATGAGATTTAATTGAGTAAGCTGCATTTAAAAGCAATAACGCGTTATTTGAAATACATATCTGACATTTGACAATGTCAGCAACATATTTATATTATCAGTAATGCATAAAATGAATGTTTATAAATACGTAAATTAGTTTTCTTTGTAGTAACTAATACGCGGGTGAAACTAGGCTAGTAAACTATAAGTGTGCCAAATTTCATACTCCTCCGTCCGCGCAATTATTGTAAAAAAGGGTTCAAAGATTTTGCTCCACGTATTAATATAATGAAAAGGTGTTCTTAACACAACGAATTAACTAAAATTTCTTATTCCTAAGCAACCAGAGTTCCATCGTTAAAACAAACAAATAATTTAAATTCATTTATTAGAACATAGACGAAAATTTCAAAAAAAAAATTGAATATTTAGTTTTCCTAAATTTTTTTCTCAGATCTCCATTTATTTTTGTACGCGATGTTGACACGCGGAACTTTCGTCTTTATTATGTGTATGGATAAATAGTTTTTTTAATCACTACGATCCACTCAAAACAGACTATTATTTAAGCTCTATCATCGCTTGCTATCAAGCACTCTCTATCACAACACGAAATTATCCACGGACCGCAATTCGGCACACGCTGCAGCCCACAAGCCGCAATGTCCCGCCGTTTGTTGTTTCATTAAGCCGACAAGTGTCCCTCATTGTGACACCACCTTGCTTGTAACATATTAATTGTGACACCAAACACGTACTTTTATTATGAAGCCTTAGACCCAACTATGTCCTGTCTTAACTATGAGTTTTGAATTCAAATCTCTAAAACTAACAATTATGTCTAAGGATACATTAAAAAAAACATATATTCATTGTCAATACTCGTTAGATTTCTTTTGTTTTTTTTTTATTTTTATTTTCTCTGCATCTTTTTATTTTCTTTTATAAGTAGTACCTTTGAGTTTGGTATGTGCGAATTAAGATGTCCGAGTATGGGCTGTAGTGATTATTTATTCGATTTTTGAAAAAATATAAGTTTTAACACGCTTATGCTCAGAAATATTATATTATTTATTATTAAGTTTTACTTCGACCGTGTGTGCATTATAAATACTTTATAAATTCAAAATTGCTCATAATAACTATCCTAAAATGATATAAGACCATTCATCTCGTCTGACTAAAACACATTTTTCACTATGTCTATCTGTCAACGGAATGTTTAATTCTTCGCTACTCACGAATCTGGATTGTCTTCGACAACTGTGTCTGCAATTTGACGACTAAAATAAACCAGTCAAGCGCGATTCAGACTCGCGCACGAAGGGTTCTGTACCATTATCGATAAAAAGCGGCAAATAAACCTCGTTGGTTGTATACTAGCCCCACTTAAATATTTATTTTCTTGTGTTTTTATTATTTTTTGTTTGCCGTTATAGGCGACAGAAATCATTTGTAAAAGTTTTAACTGTTTAGCTATACAGCCGGATGACAGACAGACAGAAGGACAGTACAGGAGAGCCTTAGTAATAAAGACCCGTTTTTATCCTTTAGGTACGGAACCCTAAAAAGTAGCCAAATATTATGCAATATTCTGCCGCCCAAGGTATATGACTAAAAATAAAATTCTTACAATAACTGTAAAAGCCAGTCCCAGTTGTCAGTGTGACGGCGTCCAATTTGTTACTCGCACACATTGCACTGTGAGAGTAGCGGCGTGTAGCCGGCGTCTGCGGTGAGCGCTCCTTTCAACATCTTACTGCTAGCACCACGAATCGTCTAGACAGAATGTATGCTTCGCAAGCAACGCAAACTCCCGTCGAAGCATACCCGTTCTACCACAACTGCTTCTCTCTGCTTCGGGAGGTACTACTGCCATACCTGTTTCTAGCATTAAGTAGTTCTTGCGTTTCAGAGGAAGGGTGTGGTTGGCGGCTCACTTTAATATGAGGCGACCAACTTAGTTCTCCCATTTATGATTGACTTCAGATAGAATCTCTGTTCTATATGAAGTTGCTTACTCCATGGTCCATGGGCGGCAATGGCCACTTACCATCAGATGGACTGCATGCTTGTATGCTACTTGGGGCCGTTCAAGTATTACGTAAGCAGATTTATTACAATTATTTACCCTCCCATCCCCCTCGTCAGCAAAAGTAAGCAAAGCT